>JAMLFY010000016.1:16297002-16358002 GCA_030441495.1 Dalbergia oliveri
CAAAAGTGATCTTCAGCTAATGGTTTTGTGAATATATCAGACACTTAGTCTTTAGTATTAACAAACATTAACTCAACATTCCCTTTGAACATGATCTGATAAAATGATATTTAACATCAATGTGCTTGGATCTAGAGTGTTGGATAAGATTCTTATTAAGATTAATAGCACTAGTATTATCAGAAGATTAGGATCTTAGAATACCTCAGGTGATAATCTTCTAACTATTCCTTATCCACAGGCATTCTGGGTGTAATAGTTTGCAGCATCTACATATTCAGCTTAGCTTAGAGAGCAATGGTATTCTACTTTTTGCATGACTAGGTGATGAGGCTTTTTCCAAAGCAACATCAACATCCACTGGTGCTTTTTCTCTCTACTTTGTCTTCAGCGAAGTTAGCATCACAGTACTCTACAATCTCACAAAATGTACCTTTCTCATACTATAAGCCAAGATTAGTAGTCCTGGATAAATATATTAAAATTCTCTTAACAGCATTTAAGTGTGATTGCTGGGGTTAGATTGAAATCTAACACAAATCCCTACACTTAATTGAATGTCTGGTCTACTTGCTAAGATATAGAAGTGAACCAATCTTTTCTTTATACATGCTTTCTAATACATTTTCACAATTCTCATCAGCATTGGTGACTTGAGATGGATGCATGGGGGTATATATATGTTTGGCTTAATCCATATTAAACTTTTTCAAAAGCTTTTTTGTATACTTCTCTTGATGGATCAATGTTCCTTCCTTTAGTTGTTTTATTTGAAGGTGAAAAACTTGAGTTCATCCATCATGCTCATCTCAAATTCACTCTGCATTAATTTTGAAAACTTTTCACAAAGAGAATGATTCATGGCGCCCAATATAATGTTATCAACATATATTTGAATCTAGAAAGTAATTATTTTGTTCAAGAGTAAATAGGGTTGTATCAATTTCACTTTTCTTGAACCCATTCTTCAGTAAAAAGGTACTTAGCCTTTCATACCAAGCTCGGGAAGTTGTTCAGATCATAAAGTGTCTTTGTTATTGATAAGGGGCATTGATGCCACTTATCTTGCTACCAAACCTTAGTTAGCTTTTTGCATAAGTTTTCCTGAGTTATTGATGCAATTAATAAAGATTTTAATTTATTTCTCATTGTGTGATTTTAATAGAATTATTGGCTTTTGTACTATTTTTGGAATAATTTGTAATTACACCCTTTGTAATTGACTTGTCTCTTTGAGTATGGTTTTGTGCACATGAGCTTTAGATCAAGTGCAAAGTGTAAAGAACAAGGCTGGAGACTATTTGCAAGGAGCTGAGAACTAAAAGGAAGAAAAAATGTAAAAGCTCATCATTCTAGTAAGCACTGTAGCCCCTGGTATAGAGACAATCGTGAAAATTTTGGACCACTCCTTTGGTGAGAGCTATAGTGGTCATTGAGCGCGGAGCGCTCGTGTGATGATGGGATATCGTTCATTAATCTATTTTTGGATCCCACTTTGGCCTATTTTAGAGAGCAGTATATAAAGGATTGACAGATGTTTACCCTAGCTTTTGACTCACTTTTAGATCTACACTTTAGGTTGTTATTATTCTTTCTCTACATCTTCTCTATCTTCTTCTTCTCTATTATTCTCTCTAGGGATTTCATAGGACAATTGCTTTGTTCTTGTGGATAGTAGCAAGGATTGTTACTATTATTTGGGTACTCTTTTAGATTCTTTGATTGTAATCCTCTAGAGATGGAGGAGTAGATTTCTTTACTAGTGTAAAGATTTAGATGGATTGGGATGATGTTTGAATACCCTTTTTTTATATTAAATGCATTATTTTTCTTAATATTCTGAGTTTCTACTCCTATAATTATTGTGGTGATTGCTATAATCTTTATTGGGATAACTAAATTGGCGATCGTCGTTTAGGCAAACCTTCGGCATAAATTGATATATTTATTAGTTTATGTTTGAAGGAGAACATTAGAATTAATTTTCCGATTGGTGTTTAGGCTATAGCAATTGGTTCATTAAATTAATATGATTTCTAAATAAGTTGAATCTCGTTTATTAGTTATTTACATAGATCAGATTTTAGAGGTCGATTGATCATTAGTAGAATTGCAGGTAATTTATTACTAATAGCAATCAATGGGTTTAATATTTGGTCAATGATAACTAATTTCCAATTCTAGGAATACCTTAAACTAGTGCTTTCTTCATGTTGCTATTAACTTAAATTTAATTGCTTTAAATCTCATTATCTAAACCCCCAATATTTTCCAACTAAGTGTTGAAGCTTTATTGAAAGATGACCTAGGTTATGCCTTCTACTACTTTTGGTGAAACTTAGTATTAAATTAATTTTCTATTTTGAGGTAGGCAAGGCCTCTGTTCAAGTTAGCTTGAAGACATGGTTGGGAAGATTTTCACTTTTAAAACTTAGAGGCTACTTCACATATACTTCCTCAGAAAAAAATCCATTTAGGAACGCAAACTTAACATCTTTTTAGTAAAGAGTGAATTCCTTGTAAGCGCAAAAGCAAGTAGTATTCTTATGGCTTCAAGCCTAGCTACTAGTGTAAAGGATTCATCATAATGAATTTCTTCTTATTGATTATAACCTTGTGCGACCAATCTTGTTTTGTTTTTGATGACTTTGCTAGCTTCATCCAGCTTGTTTCTAAACACCCATTTTGTTCCAATGATGGTATTCCCTTTGGGCTTTTTAATGAGCATCTAGATTTTACTTTCTCGAACTGGTTCAGTTTCTCTTCATAGTGTCCACCCAACTTTGATCGTTCAAAGCATCTTCAATATAGTCAGGCTCAATGGTGGAGATGAAAGCTTAGTTTGACATATTTTCGAGAGAGGATCTTGTTCTCACACCCTTGGAAATATCTCCTAGAACTTTGTTATGAGAAACTAATTTTATCAGAAACTCCCTTGTAGTTTCAATAATCTTGATGTTCTTCACTTCTCCTTCATCTTCATATTGCTCTTTGTCATGCTCAGAAATGTCATTTTCTGAATGCTTTAAAGTTTTGAGTAAGCTTTCAAAGAGTCTTTGTTCTGGAGCTTACTTTCTGAAGATTGCGCTTTCACCTGCTTACTTTCTAGGGTTTCTTAAGGTTCAGCTTCTCAAGGTTCTCTTCTAGCTCTTCAAGATTATCAACAAAGTCTTTCTTGAGCTTTTTGAACTTGATGTGGATAGTCTCTTCAATGCATAGTGTTCTCTTGTTATACACCCTGGAAGCTTTGGAGGGAAGAGTATCCTGAAAATTCCATCATCAGGTTTAGGTTCAAACTTTGTGAGTTTATCCTTGGTGTTGGGGATAAAACAAGATGAACTGAATATATGAAAATAAGATATGTTGGGTTTTCTACTATTCCATAACTCATAAGGAGTTTTCTTGAGAATTGACCTTAGAAAGATTCTATTTTATATATAGCATGAGGTGTTTATAGCCTTTGCCCAAAAACCTTTTCTAGCTATCTCTTGTAAGCTTCTGTTCTTCCTTTCAACAAACCCATTTGTTAGGGACTTCTATTTATAGAGAACTCATGAGAGATACATGTTTTTCACAAAACTCTTTGAAAACATGATTTTTAAATTCTTCTCAATGATATGATCTTATAGAGGTTATTTGAGAATCTTTTTCAATGCAAACACATTTTGCAAAAATCTTGAATCTTTGAACCACCTCATCCTTAGAAGCTAGGAAGATAAACCATGTGAATTTAGAGAAATAGTCTACTATGACAAGGTAATATCTCTTTCCAGGAAGCAAGTCCTGGTTAGTCTAAAGAATTGTATGTAAAAGCTCAAGTGGCTTAGTAGTTGAAACCATAGTTTTGTTGTGAAAAGAAGCTTTAGTTTGCTTGCCTTTCTCACAAGTTGAATCCTTATCAAATATGAACTTTGGATGACCTTTAATAGACTCTTCTGAGATAACTTAGAAATAAGCTTCATATGGCATCTCCAAGCTTCTTACGCCATAGCTACCTATCATCCATGAAGGATGCAAGATATTTTATATCTTGATTTAGAAGGTCATCCATGATAACACATAAGTGTTATCATGCCTCTTGCCAAATAAGATGACTTGTCCTAAAGGGGTTTTACAATTTTGCAAGCATGAGCATTAAATAAAACATTAAAGCCTTAGTCATAGAATTGGCTCATGCTTCAGATTATGAGCCAGACCATCAACAAGTAGAATGCTAGAAATTTGGTGGGAATCATCCTTATCAATATTTCCTATGCTTGTGACCTTGACCTTACCTCCATTAGGAAATTTGACTGATCCATAATTTTTTGGCTTAAGGTTTCTGAATCACTTCCTGGATCCAAACATGTGTCTAGAGGCCACTGTCTATGTCCCACTTGTTGTCCTTATCAACATGCGTTCTCAGACACACCTGGAACAAAAATAGTTTTTATTTTAGGTACCCAGATTACTTGGGTCCTTTTGGGTTAGTTTTTTGAGGGGGAGGTTTCCCAACCTTTCTAACAGATTTCTTCCTCATGAAACACTTGTTAAGTGAGTGTCCCTTTAAAGTCAGGAAACTTTGTTCTTTACTTTCGTTCTGGGTTGCTTTCCCTTTTCATCCATTTCATCCTCATATCCTAACCCGTCTTTTGAAAATATGGCCTTTGACCTCCAAGTATTAGTTGAAGATTCTTTGAACCATTCACCACCTTTTCAAGGTCAGATTTGAGAAGTTTTGAAGTTCTTTTAGTTTAAAAATAACTTTATGAGTTTTCTCATATTTTTCAGACTTCAACTTCTAAGGCATTAAGCTTAAAATTTAAAACTTTGTTTTTTCTTTTTTCTGCCTTCTCAAGCCTTAGACTCTCAGCCTTTGATTTGGCCATTTCAAGTTTTAAAACGTTTTAATGCTTCTTTTTCAGTTTAGATAATGAGAGGAGAGAGTTTGAGAATTTTCAAGCAACTCATCATGTAACATCCTAGTTTTCTTCAATATTAATTGAGGAAAACTTAATAGGAATATTAGAATTCTGGCAGGAAGGTTGTGATGATGACTCCATGAGGGAGTACAAAAAAAAAAAATGTGAATAGTACTTGGGGGCAAGGCCTCGGACGAAACTGGGATTAAGACCAGAGTGCCCGAAACTAAGAAAATATGAGAATAAGATTAGGAATGTGTGGGAACATAATTTTATACCTAGAATTAAATTTCGGGTAATATGGTTGATATGGTACGCTTACCCGTTCGGTAAGATTCTGTGTGTGGTTTAACAGGAAGACATTTCCATCACTACAACTAAATAATATCCCCAAATTAAGACAAGTGGAAGGCTAGGATTCAATCTTGGAATCCAAGATCAAATCCTAGCCATCCATCATAGCCTAGTCACCAAATTCATCATGATTTTCTACAAATATCTTGCCTTGCATTTATGACAAGCCTAGTCACTTAATCTTCTTAACCAAGCCATGCTCATATTCGGCCATTTCAAGGAGAAATCAGAGCTTGGAAGTCCTCCATAGCCAAGAGCTTCACCTTGTGTTCATCTCACAAAAACCCTAGCTTAGAATCATCAAAACCCAAATCTTCCTTCACAAAAATTGATCTACACTTCCACCTCTACAATTATAACCGATTGAAATTTCAAGAACCCTATCCTTCTTGCACATCCATCAGTGATCAGAGGAGGGTTTGAGGTTGTGTGGGAGTTTTGGTTGTGAAGAAATCACAACTTAAAATAAGCTAGAGATAAAGACTTGCACCTTCAAGAGTAGGGTTTCTCCTGCCTTTTTGTGGAATTTTTCAATTCTGTTTTGGCTTGCCCTAATTCCGAAAATTTTGATGATTCTGATGGTTAACATATTGATATTGATGTGTGAATTTTTGTGTTGGGTTTGGATGGTTTTAAAATGGGTTTTCTCTCAAGTGAAATTGGAACTATGTTGCTAAACTGAATTCTGCTCTAATCAGAATTTCTCACGAATTTTCTGGAAAATTTGTGGGTGGTTTCATGAGCCATGAAAATTATATGTTGTAGTTAAGCCCTTAAAATAAATACACGAATTTTCCTGGGGTTTAATTTTAAGGTTTGATGCCTCAAAAAAATTAGAACCGAATTGTAACTGTTGCTCTAAATTGTTGAGACTGAAGTAACAAACTTGCCCGAATTTTTAATCATAGCAATTGATTGAGAAAGCTCCTGAAATTTTTACACAAGACTAATAACATGTTGAAATACCTCTGTGAATTTTCTTGTACCTTGATTCCATCGAATTCTAGGGTTAAATATTCTAGAACACAAGTCTGGACTATGAATTTGTGACTTCTGACCACTAGACTTGCCTATATAACTCTGATTGCCCTGAAATTTTACAGGTTGTTTTAGACACATTGAAGTTTCATGTGAAATTTTCCTTAAGGGTGGAATGGTTGTTTGGTATGGTAACAAATTGTTGTGCCTAGAACTTCAATTCTCCAGGATAATGAAATGTGGAAATGGCTGAAATTCTATGATAGTATGTGCATATCTTCCTGTGTATGTTTGAGACATATGGGAAAACAGAAACAAGGCTTAGAAATAATTGAGAGGGAAGGCAAAAAGAAGGACTTCCCTAGAAAAGTTGTGAGTCGATAGACGTGTCGGCTAGGCATAGACCTCTGAGTGATCGGAAATGGAAAAAAATGAAGTTGTGATCTCAAATAGGAATAAGCTCATGTCCTAGCGTCTATGGTCCTCTGTGAAATTGTGAATTGTAAATGTATATCTCTATGAGAACAAGCCTTCCCTATGTTGAGGAAATTGAGAAAGACATGAGAAATGGAGTTTCTATTATGCATATTATTACTCGATTGATTATTGCGATACTATTCTTAGTTCCCGGCTACGGGTTTTCAGATTTCTGTGTAGGTGTTTATATGAATACTATATATGCATGAGTTGTTTATCCCTATTGTATATTGTATATGGGGGAAACTACCTCCTGAGAATTTTATATTATTCTCACCCCTGCAAGTTGTATGTATTTTATTGTTAAGATTCGAGATGCGTCCCATGTTTTTCTGTGATTCGCACAGTGGGTGTGGCAATATGATCGGCATTGGACTATGTACGCGTTGGTTATTCCCAGGTTAGATCTATATGTTCTTTGATCGCTCCTTCAGTACCTCGGTCTAAACCGGACTTCACCCCGCTTTTCCTTATGACGGTGTGCCCCTTCACATGGCCCATCCTGTAGTGTTTGAGATCCCCTCGCTCCACCGTGTCTGAGCCCACGCACCCGTTTCGTCATCCTCCTCATCTGACTCAGATCCTCTAAGACCCGGTGCCCAGGATGGAGGAGAGGTCATCGCTCAAATGGCCAATGGCTTCCTCACGAGGAGTGAGACCTCTAGAGACGGATGCATTGTACATAGACATAGGATAGTGTTAGGACCTTACCTACCTAGAGACTCGATGTACTTTTAGTTTTCTTTTGCTCTGTTGTATATGTGCATATGCCGTTTTGTCGAGGGTGTTTGAGTAGGTTAGGTATTAGGTAGGGGGATTAGCCTCGTCTGCATCGAGTCCTGTACTTTCGGGGTCATTTTGTTAGTCTTGCCCTTATGATGTATATATATATAGTGGTGAACATTATACCCTTATATGTAAATTTCGTTATGATAGCATATGTATTGCGGCATTTCGTGTCATCAATTATTCAACTAGTATAAGATCCAGAGTTTACCGGTAATACTTACTAATTACTATATCCATACTCGAGTAAATGTGGTAATTTGGAGGGTGTTACACATCATATAAACCAAGTAATTCATCATAAGAGTTAAGGTTCATAAGCTTTCACCTCAGGATTCTCCTTTTGAAGCATAGTTGACCATAAAGAAATGATTGCATTATCTTATAGCTCATTCTGATTTTCTGATTCTTCCTTTCTTCTTGAGTCGCTTCAAGTAGCCAGCCTTCTATTCTTTTTCGAGTGGAACTTCTTCTAGACCCTTGAGCTTTGGATATTAGTTTTGAAGTGTCCCTTTCTCACCAAGTTGTAGCAAGTGACGTTTTCCACATTCCCTTGCCTTTCTTATAACATTCCGATTTTTGCATCCAAATGACCAAAATGCCCTTGAGGCCATTTTGCTGAAAATCAGGATGACCAGACCCGGCTATCCTTGAGGGTTAGTTTGATGTTTGAAGGGGGCTAGATGTGTTTTGGATGATAGTAGATGAGGAAATCTCAATTCCTGATTTTTTCGTGAGCAAAATTACCAAAACGCCCCAAAGGTAATTTACGCGGGATTAAGTGACGAAACCGACCATCACCCGAAATTGGGAATGCTAATTAAGGATATATGTGATATTTGGAATGGTCGTGGGAGGTCCTGGGAGTTCTTGTAAAATTACCATTTTGTCCCTAGTTAGTGCTAATTATGCTTAATCAGAGTAATTAAGGAAATATGGGCAATATTAGGCTCTAATAAAAGATAAATTAATTTTATTTATTAATCTTGAGTCAAAATAATTATTTGAGGTTAATTAGG
Organism: Dalbergia oliveri; assembly: GCA_030441495.1. NCBI lineage: Eukaryota > Viridiplantae > Streptophyta > Magnoliopsida > Fabales > Fabaceae > Dalbergia > Dalbergia oliveri. The sequence goes on from JAMLFY010000016.1 coordinate 16,305,518, forward strand.
GTCCAAGGTTGCTTAAGGAAAGTTTAAACCCCTTTCTTATTCAAAGAATGCTCATGAGACCAAAAAGCATAAAGTAGAGACGAAAAACACTTTCTTTCTCTTTCTTTTCCTAAAGATTAGGACATGTGTTGGTGTTTGAATTTCAAATTAATCAAGTTTGACTCAACTAAACATGCAAGACCAGTCCTTAAACATGTCTTGAAAGCCTTAACCATTACATTTCAACTCCTAATATGAAATTATCAATTTCTAACCAAACCCCTAATTATAATTACCTAAAAACCCTAATTCCTATATGAAAATGAAATGAAATTTCCCCCAAACTCCCTCATGTGGCCGGCGGCCTTATGCCCTAATTTCTTTCTCATATGTTGATTTTTTTCTACTTACTCACTCTTACACACTCTCATTTTACCATTCATATTTTTGGTGAAGTCCTACTCACCAACACTTGTAAAAAAAAACTCTCATTTTCTCTCAACTCAAGCTTTCCTCTTTTCATCTTCAACCTTCAAGAGCCTCCATTCTTGATCTCCATTCAAGCTACAAACATCAAACCACCACACCACCACCATAAACCAACTCCTAAACACCTAACCTTTCGATCCCATACACAAGAACATAAGAAAAATTCTCTACCCATTTTATCTTGCCTTGGTTGAAACCATCATCACTCCAAAGGGAAGATTTTTTCTTCTCATTTCATCCCAAAGATTAAGCTTTCTCTCTTGCAACCAAGAAACCTTCTTGGTAGTGATTTTATTTTATGATCTTTTTCTTATTTCTTTCTTTGTTTTTCGGTTTTGTTCTTTTGTTGGGAGTCAAGACTATGGCTTGATGATCATAGTTCTTGATGATGGTTGTGAGGCCATCATTTTCATGACCTTTAAAGCTCAAAGTTTCATTCTTTGTTTTCTTTAGAAAAAGGTTAAAGAATGCTCATTTGGTTTTCTTGTTGTCTTTGAGTTTGATGATAAGTCTAACAAATAAGATTCTTTGAACTAGAATGAAGGACTCTAAAACTCATTTTCATTTTGTTGAGATTTATGGGCTTGTAAGTTTCACTCTTTAATGTCTTGAGTTGATGAGCTTTAATAAGATGTAAAAATGGGCTTGCATTCATATTTATGTTTCAAGTCTTGGATATTCATAGTTATGTTTTAATGCCTTGCATGTCATGTTTATATTTCTAAGTTGTCACCTTAAATTTTAAAGACTTAAAAAAATGAACTTGCATCTTCATGTTTACATTTCAAGCCTTACATTTCATGATATCACCTTATAATCTTGAAGACTTAAAAATGGACTTGCATTCTCATGGTTATATTTTAAGTTTTGCATATCATGTTTATATTTTTAAGTTGTCACCTTAAATGTTAAAGACTTAAAATGGGTTGCATGACATGTTTATGATTCTAACCATCACCTAAAACTCTAAGGCTCAAGACTTGCCCCTTTGTCTTAAATGGAAATTTTGTTCATGGACACACATTTATATGTATATTTCAGCCATGTCCAAGTGTTGGGTTTGAAGTTAGTTCTATCTTATTTTAAGACTAGGACCTTGCATCTTGAGAGTCCAAAGGAATTTTAAAAGAGATATAGACTATAAAGGAGCAAAAATGTGATTTTAAATAAATAAAACCTTATTTATGAAACTTTAATTTTTGCTCCTGATTTAAATGGAAATAATTATTCTTTAAGAGGGACAAAATGATTTCATGTGTTTTAGGTACCTTAGAATAGTTTTTAAGAAAAAACTAGTAACTAGAAAAGTTTAAAAATGCAATTTATATATATTTTGTAATTATAATTTTTGGGCACTTTTCATCATCTTAATTCCTGTTGACCACTGTTCATGTAGTTAAAAATTGTTTCATGTACCTTATATGTCTTAGGATGGCTTTTGGGAAAAACTAGTGATTAGAAATGGTTAAAAATGTAATTTTTCAAAACTTTTGAAGTTTTAATTTTCTAGTCCTGTTCATTACTATTTTGTTAATGTTCATTACTTTAGGTTACTGTTCATATGCATAAAAATTATTAACAAGTGTTGAAAAAATTATTTTTCGCATTTTAGGAAAAACTAGTAATTGGAAAGGGTAAAAAATGTAATTTCCTAAAGCTTATGAAATAGTAATTTTAAGCACGTGTCACTCCTGTTAATGTGTTCATCCATGTGGTTACTGTTACACACATAAAATTCATTAATAATTGTTGTAAAAATTATTTTTAGTGTCTTAGGTGCTTAAAAAGAATAATTATAATGTTAGTTTTGACCTTTTTGCAAAATGCGGAAAGTTATGCTTTAAACTATCATTATGGAATTTTGCCCAAATATTTAATTAGAGTTAGTAATGATTTTGGATGCATCAATGTATTCAAAATATCATTTATGATGTTTAGAAAAAGTTTTAAAGATTGACACTTGCTAAGTGTTAAGAATGAGAAACTTTGCACTTTGAACCCTAAAATCTAACAAAATTTAGCCAATGGCCCAAAATGGTTTTTATGATGAATTTAAATGATTTCTAAGTGGCATGGGCTTCTTAAAAGTGTAAATTAATTTTGAGGATCATTAGTTTGAGAAAATGTGTTGAAAGGGGAAATTTATATTTGACCCATAAACTCTTAGAAATTAGTTTTGACCGTTTAGGGCTAAAGTGTAATTATCAACAACTTGATGATATTGATGTGATTGATATGTTATGAAGGCTATGTTCAAATGATTTGGTTGGAAAATATATGACTTGAAATAATTGTGCAAGATTATGTATTTGATGACTATGCATGCTTGATCGATTATGTTGTATATATCCTATTAAACGTAGCATATGCATTAGTTAAGTCAAGTCCTTGATATCTGGCATCCTGGGTAGGAGCATGTTTACTTTTCAATGAGATATTGATGATAACATACTTATGGATATATGCAAAGAATGTGATGCATGCTTATGTGATCAATTACATGATGATTCATGGCATGTTGTAATTATGAATGAATGATTGAGATGAATGATTGATGTGTTCTATGGCATGAAGAAAGTTTGGGAACTCCGTTCCCAATCGTTATGCTACTGGATTTACTGTCAAATTTGTGGACTTAGAAAAATTATAAAGTTTACGAGCATGAAATGTTAAATAACAAATTATGATGGTTGGATATGATCATATGCTCATGTTTGTATCTCTAAATGACATGCTAAGATTAAACATGACAAAAGATATATGGAGATGATTCTTTAGACTCTAGGGATTAATGGTTAAAAGAGGTGATCTAAGGAAGTTGTATGCTCATGATAAGAAAGTTAAGTTAAAGATGGAAGTGATGTTTTCCCTCTCTATTACCCCATATTAAATCTAGCAATGGTTAGTTAGGTTGGGTTAATCCTAGCGATCGGTGAGGTGAAGTTTTGGTAGTCATTAAAATTCTCGGGAAGATGAGATGATTGGTTTAGGATGTTTATGTAAGAAGGTGGTCAATAAAAATAACTTGAGAGTTCAATTATGAGAAAGTAAAGTATCATTGGTGCTCTTGCTTTCCCATGCATGTTAAATGTTATATGACTCATCATGCTTGTCCTATTATGCATTCATTCACTTGCCACTCAATCACGTAATTTGAATGTCAAGTCACCTAAGAAGGTAAAGTAAAGATGTATATACATATATTACATTATTGTTCTATTAGTGCATTTAATCATGTGATATGTGCTAGATAACTTTAGTTCTTTAGCTTATCTCCTGCTTATATACTTAGCCTTATGTTGTGTTTTAGATTTAAATGCTACCAAATCATGTTGTGAGTATGCTTGTGTTATTTGCATATGTTACTTATGCTCTTGAGGTATTGTCATGTATACATGAGATATCTATTGTATTAATTACATCAAGACCCATGCTAAAAGGCACCTATTTTAGATAAAAGGATTTTGACAAGTTCAAAAATTGAACCTTATGCATGTACATCTCTTTCATAATGAAAACCAAAGTGGTTGGGGACGATGATGAAGACACTTGTGTTTGAGTCAGAAAGCCCTCCAGAGAATCTTGAATAAGTCTCTATCCCTTTCCTTTCTCTCGTGTCGTTTCTAGACATGGATGATGGTGTTGTTCATAATCTTCTTTGAGGTGTGGACATGAGAGTCACACTACCTCTGGGCAGAGGGTAAAGCGAAGCTGGAGATAGCTTTCCTTTTGGCATTAGCTTAAGAGTTGTCATGCCCTTATACCCATTCGTAGCTTAGTCTTTTGATGGACATGTATTGGAGACTAGTCTAGTTTTGTATAGTTATGTTCAGCTTTGGACAATTATATGTTCAACCTTTATTGGTAGTATCTTAGGATACCCTTTATGTTTATAGGACATCGCTATTATATTAGGGTTATGATATGTTAATCTAGTTTGTGTCGTGTTATGCTATGTTTTACACATATATTATGATGAGGTTTACTTGATTATTATTATTATGTGTGTATTGACTAGTATCTATACACACACGTGGCTCATATTTTAGTTTTAAAGTTCAAAAAAAAATTTAGTCGTACTTTTATTACTTGTATTTTAAAGAAGAATATGTTAAGTCCTAGACAAAGGCGTAACAACTTATAATTGACTGGAATGTGTACGCCCAAATTTTACTATCATTAGGAATTCCGAATTACCGTAGGTAAATATTATATAAAATTTGAGACAAACAATCCTTAATAAAGGAATATAACGTTAGAAGAGAAGTTAGGAGCAATTCGTGCAAGTATTGCAAACCCAAATTTTGTACGTGTAAAATGACCAAAATGCCCTGAGGTTATTTTACTCAGAAAATGAGGATCATGGCCCCACCCGTCCTCAAGGGGATGTTTTGATAATAATAAGGGATTGTTTGTGTTATGTGTGTTAATAGAGGAGAAGAATCATAATTTTGAGCTCGACGCGAAATGACCAAAACGCCCAATTTTTAACCCAATTTGCGTGCCGCTAAGCCCGAACCTCACTAAAATGTTTTAAAAGGTGTTTTTAAGCCATGATTAACCATTGGTTAAGCTTGGGTGGTCTCGGGCAATTTTTAAGTAAAATGACCGTTTTGCCCTGTCTTTGTGCAGTTTTACAAATTTTGAGATTTTTGATTCGTCTAACGAAACCTAAGCAATATTAGGCTCAAATTAAAGCTTATTAAATTCTAATTATTAATCTAGAGTCAAAATTATTTATTTAAATTGATTAGAACCTAAAATTGCTTTAAAACACTCAAATTGCTTACTAATTCACCTAAGTCCTTAACCGTAAATTCTCTAAATTGCATGAATACCTTGCCTACACCTAAATAATACATGGAACACACAAAACCCTCTTCCATGAGGCTGTAATGCACGAAATAATTCAGCCATAATCATTAGAATTATTGCAAGATAATGCACTAAAACAAAATGCCAAAAAATTCCCTAAAACATGGCATAAAACATGCCTTAAACAAGAAATGATTTTCCTCCCTTTGTTCCCCATGAAAAATCCGAAAATTATGCCTCCTCATCTTGTCATACATGAGCTTGAATTCCTCTATAAATATGCATGCTTGAGGAGCCTTGAAAGCCTTGCTCATAACTTACACAAATTCTAGTTTTAGGAGCACCAAAAGCTTTCTTTCTTCCTCCTCCTTGGCCGAATTTCTTCTCCATTTTCAAAGAGATTTTCTTTCATTTCACTCAAGGAAACCAAGTTCTCTTCCTTTCCTTCAAATCAAATTAGGTAGGGAGTTGTTTTTAAGTTTATTTCTATGCTTTGCTAAGTGTTGTTCTTGGTTCAAAATGATGATTTCATGGATTTTCTCTAGTTTTTCCATTTGGTTTTCTTCTTCCTTTTTCTTTGAACAATTCGGCCATATGGCCTAGGTGGGACTAAGATGATGGCTTGATGATGAGGACCTTGAGGTGGGTTGTGAATCCATCACAAGTTAGGCCTCTAAAGCTTGAAAGTTCCACTTGATGCAAAACTTTAAAGAATAATATTTTTATGATGTTTTTATGATCTTGAGTTTAGAACTTGAAAGATGTATTTCTCACTTTGTCTTGCTAAGATATATTGGGTTGAATTTATATTTCTCTAAAGTCTTGGAAGAGCTCTAGTAAAGAAATAAAATGAACTTGCATCCATGTTTAAGTTTATGCCTTGCATAACCATGTTTACTTTCTATGTCATCACTAAATTCTTAAGAATGAATAAATGAACTTGCATTCTCATGTTTAAATTTCCAAGCTTGCATTTCATGTTTATATTTCAAGTTGTCACTTAATCTTCAAAGATAATAAAGAAGATGCATCTCATATTTATTTTATGCTCTCACTTTATTTTATAATGGCTAAAAGAATCAATGCATGACATGTTTATTTTATGTCATCACTAAAGATCCTAGAGCTCAAAGACTTGCCCAAGTATCACAAGCAAAGTTGGAACCATGATAATAAAAACTCTAAAGCTTTCTTGAGATTATTGGAGTCAAAAATTCATTCTTAAGAAGTCTTGAGTTTGGAGCTTAATAAGAATTCTCTTCTCCCTCTCCTGGTCATATGCGGATTACCGCCGCTCTAGTTTCTTAAGATTCTCTTCTCCTCCACTGGTCAGTGTGGACTCCTGCGCTCTAGTTTCTTGCATCATGTTTATATTTCCAAGTTATCACCTTATAAAGACAAGATTAAAATGGGTTGCATAGCATGTTTATAATTCTAGCTATCACCTAAATCTCTAAAGCTCAAGACTTGCTCCTTTTATCTTAAGTGAAAATTCTAATCATGAACATTCTTTCAATGTATAAATCGGCCTCATGATTAAGGAGGCTTAAAGTCTTATAATTTCTTTAAAGTTTAACAAAGAGAATTAGTTATAAAGGAGTTTTGAAGCTTTGCAAAAAATTATACGGGAAACTAGTACTTTATGTATACTTGAAATGTGGTTTTATGCAATTATATGAGGTTCATGATTCGGCACCTGTCAGTTTAGTACTACTGTATGATGATGGTTTAATATGTTCAAAGTTGTGATGATTATGATTTATTGCTAAGAGAACGATTCTATGCATGTTAGAAATAAAACTAGCTTCCAGAAAAATCGTAAAAGCAAGATTTCTAGAACTCTAGAGAATGAAATTTGTGCGTTTGTCAGAACCTTTAGCAGCCTAAGAACCAAGTACTATTGTGTTTATGTAAGGGAGAATGATTCATAATTGGTTTAGTAATTGATTTTAGCACCATGAGGAAAGGGAATAAGAAAGGTTAAAAATGCAACTTCTAGCACATGAAGCCTTAAATATAACTTGCTGCCTATGTTGTCCCATATAGTTTAATAATGTTCTTAAGGCTTATAATTAATGGTAATGATGATAATGAATCCTTTAGATGCATGATTAATTAGTGTGATAATTGAGGTTACCCGATTTAAAGTTTCGGATGTTTAAGAGAGTTTTCGGTAAGAATTTATGATGATAGTTCTTTGAAATTTGAAATGATAAGTCTATGAAGTGATTTGATGCTTATTAAGTATTTGATACCATTGAATGATTCCGGGTTTGCATGTTATAGTTACTGTTGCAAACAATGAGAATGCTTATGCATGAAATAATGAAATATTCTTTATTATTTAAAAATTTACCCTTGTTGCTGGAAGAAAGTATATTCCTGTAAAAATGTAATTTGGAAAGATTCTGGCTAGGAAAGACTTGGTATTTAAGCGTGTCCATTTGTGACCCACCTCTCTTCCTGGAAATCTTCAGGATGCATGATTCCAGTTGGTATATATATTATTCAGAATAAGACTATAAACGAGAAAATGTTATAAATGATTATGAATTGAGAATTGTATTATGATATAACATGCAAAGACTTAAAGGTGATTCAAAATATATGAGGAAATGACCCTTTGGACCCATCAGCCTATTGGTGGTGAAAATGTGATCCTGACAAAATGATCCTTTGGACCCTCAAACTATAGGCGGTGAAAGGTGATTCTTGCCCTAGTCGTTCTCAAAAGGGTAGAGACGAATTTTTACTTATCAAAAGGGATAAGTATATGCTGTGACGACTAGCAAGGTATGAGCTCATAACCTAGATTACTCCCAAAAGGGTGGAGTATAGGGTGGCCCAGGAAAATGATGATGAAAGTAACTTTAAGTCACGTAAGAAACTAAATAAATGCATTATGTGAATATGATGTTCTGCTATGCATAGTATTTATGAGATGATGATGAGAAATATGATGTTCTGCTATGCATAGTATTATGAAATGATGATGAGGAATATGATGTGATTTTATGCATAACTATGTTATTATATATGAAAGGAAAAGTTCATTATAAACATGACATGTTAAGTTTATGATGCATTATAAGACGCATGATTAAAGGGACGAATCTCGGTAAAGTATATTTTCAAACTTAATAAATCAATCTTAGCATGCTCACTATTTCATAATAACCCCAAGGTTCCTGATGATGATGATGATGACACGATGCATATGAGGTGAATACCTTTGAGATTCTTATAAAAGTTTCTTACTCCCTCTTCTTTTCTTTCCATCTCATCTTCAGAAAGTGATGGTGATGTTCGTGATTCTCATTGATGCTCTCACTTGGTAGATGTACTTGATCTGGTGAACCAGCTTATTATCTTTGAGGAATGTATCGCTAAACTTTGCGCGTAAGCTTGGATATCTATCCCTATCCTTAGAGTGTTATTACTAGGTGCCATTAATGGATGTCCTTCCATCCATATATTATTTATATTTTGTTAGATTGCCTATACTTAGTCTTATTCTCTTAGTAGGCAAACTATCTATGTGTTATGTAATTATGAATGTTATATGATGGAGCCAATATGATGTGTTTTTCATGCTATATCTACACGTTATTCGCTTTCGATAATTGTTCACGTTGGGTGCGGCTCACGTTTTCAATTATGTTTAAAAAAAAAATTGCTCGTAATTTCACTAAGTATTTTCAAAGTATGATGAAAGAACGAAGCAAAGAGTAAAGTCTAGTAATTAATCAGATACAACCTAGGTGTATTAGGTTAATTATTAGGTGTTACATTTTGGTATTAGAGAAGTTTATTCTCACGGAGCCTAAGGATTGGACTGGCTATGCTTCTAAAGCATACTACGTTAAAAATGTCGTGTGTATATGTTTGTCATTAGGATGAGCTTGAGGATTAGAGATGCATGATGTATGGTGCACGTGCCATGATAACTTGCTCACTTTGCATGGAATGTTGAGCCTGATCACCTCAGTGTTGCTGTTTTGTGTGTATAGGGACCAATGGCACGTCGACAACAACTGGAAACGGCAAGAAATAACAGGAACAAAACTGCCGAAGCACTCCGCGATGTGGCAAGGACAATGAGAATGATGATGGATTGAATGGATCAAGATCGCAAGCTAATCCAAAGAAACGACGAAGTCACGGAATCTCGTGGAAGGTAAGTGTAACATGCATGGTAAAAACTTAATTGTACTATATGATTCTGGCGCTTCCTATTCTTTTATCTCCCACTCATGTGTTAAAAGCCTTAACTTGCATGTGACTGAGCTTCCTTTTGATCTTGTTGTTTCTACCCTCCTGAAAACCCGTTAAGACTTGTAAATGTTGTTTAGATTGCAATTTTGTTATTGAGAATAGATCCTTTGTTTTAGATCTTATTTGCTTACCCATGCGAGGTTTAGATGTGATTCTTGGCATGGATTGGCTTGAGGCAACCGTGTCCTGTTAACTGCCATGAGAAAACCATCACGTTTCTTCCTATTCCCATTGAACCTAAGAAACCTATAAGTTCTACATAACATTGGAAATACTGTGTAAGGGTGAGAGTAAAGGCTATATTTTCCTAGCCGCTAGTGATGTAGACTTTGAGCAAAGTATGAGATACCAATAGTAAGGAATTATCCCGAAGTATTTCCAGATGATACAGAGTTTCCCCCAGAGAGAGATAGAGTTTTCCATAGAATTGCTTAGGTAGGGACCCATATCCATAGCCCCATCAGGATGTCCCCATTAGAGTTAACGAGTTAAAAGCTCAATTAGAAGATTTATTGGAGAAAAAGTTTGTTAGGCCTAGTGCATCACCTTGGGGAGCCCCTGTGTTGTTTGTGAAGAAAAATGATGGGAGTATGAGGATGTGTGTTGATTATAGGCAATTGAATAAAGTGAGGTGAAGAACAAATACCCTTTGCCTAGGATAGATGACTTGATGGATCAGCTTAAAGGTGTAGTTGTGTTTTCTAAGATTGATTTGAGGTCAGGTTACCACCAAATTAGAGTAAGAGATGAAGATATACCTGAAAATGGCCTTTCGCACTCGATACGGCCATTTGAGTTTGAGTAATGTCCTTTGGATTAACCAATGCTCCAGCAATTTTTATGGATTACATGAATAGGATCTTTAGACCCTATTTAGATTAATTTGTGGTTGTCTTTATAGATGACATTCTCATCTACTCTAAGACCCACGAGGAGCATGAATGCCACCTAACCATAGTACTAGAAATCCTGAAGGAAAAGAAACTATATGCCAAGCTTTCTAAGTGTGAATTCTGGTTGGATGAGGTGAAATTTTTAGGGCATGTAGTATCTAAGAAAGGAATTGCTGTAGATCCTAGTAAGGTGGAAACGGTTAAACTGGAAAGACCAACCACGGTAATGAAGTAAGGAGCTTCTTAGGTTTAGCTGGTTATTACCGTCGGTTTATCAAGGGATTTTCCTAGATTTCCCTACCCCTGACCAAGCTAACTAGGAAAAACACCCTTTCATGGACCCGGAGTGTGAAAAGAGCTTTCAAGAGCTAAAACACAAGCTAACCTCAACCCCTGTTTTGGTATCACCCCCAATGTGCCTTTCGAAGTATCCTGTGATGCTTCGAGGAAGGGTTTGGGTTGTGTACTGATGCAAGATAGGCAAGTGGTGGCCTATGCGTCGAGGCAACTCAAGCCACATGAGGCAAATTACCCTACCCATGACCTTGAGTTAGCCGGGTCGTGTTTGCTCTAAAGATTTGGAGACACCATTTATATGGAATTAAGTTTGAGGTGTTCTCGATCACAAGAGTTTGAAATATCTCTTTGATCAAAAACTAAACATGAGGCAAAGAAGGTGGATGGAGTTCTTGAAAGATTATGATTTTGGGTTGAACTACTATAGGTTAAGCTAACGTTGCCGATGCCCTAAGTAGGAAATCCTTACAAGTATCCCTTTTGATGGTGAAGGAGGTTGAGTTAATTGAGCAGTTTAGAGACTTAAACCTAGGGATGACCTTGACCACTAAGGGCATAAGAGCTTGCCATCTTAGTGTGACGAGTGAATTCAAGGAAAGAATTGCTCAAGCCCAAAGGGAAGATACAGAATTTCAAGAAATCTTAGAGGCGGTAAGAGCTAATAAGTTGAAGGGTTTTACCCAAGGGAATGATAGTTTGTGGAGGTTTGAAGGTCGTATATGTGTACCTGCTAGTGGTGACCTCCGAAAGGATATTTTGGAGGAAGCCCATAAGAGCCATTTTACCTTTCATCAGGTGCAACCAAGATGTATCAAGATTTGAGGAAGATGTTTTGGTGGCCAGGATTAAAGAAGGATATGTGCACATGGGTGAGTAAGTGCTTGGTGTGTCAAAAGGTGAAGATTGAACACCAAAAACCTTCGGAATGTTGCAAACTTTGTCAATCCCTGAATGGAAGTGGGATAGTGTCTCCATGGACTTTGTAATTGGACTCCGAGGACCCAAGCAAATCATGACGCCATATGGGTAATTGTGGATCGGTTGACTAAGTCAGCCCACTTTTTACCTATTAAGGTGACTTATTCCTTGGATAGGTTAGCACGTATATATTCAGGAGATAGTAAGATTACATGGAGTACCATCGACAATAATCTCGGATCGAGATCCGCGATTCACGTCACGTTTGGGAGCTTTTCAGAAGGCGTTTGGTTCAAAGTTGTGTCTAAGCACGACTTATCACCCCCAAACGGATGGTCAATCTGAAAGAACTATCCAAACTTTGGAGGACATGTTGAGGGCATGTGTTTTAGATCAAAGAGGGAGTTGGGATAAGTACCTCCACTGATTGAATTTGCATATAACAACAGTTATCATGCAAGTATCGGTATGGCACCATACGAGGCCCTCTATGGACGGAAGTGTCAATCATCTCTATGTTGGTTTGAGCCCGAGAGCAAAGTCTACTTGGACTGGATATTGTGAGGGAAACGCAGAACAAATCAAGAAGATTAGGGATAAGATTCTCACTACTCAAAGTCGCAGAAAAACTATGCGGACAAGCGCGAAAACCTAGATTTTCAAGAAGGGACCATGTGTTCCTAAGAATCACCCACCAGGCATAGGCCAAGCAATGAAAGTAAAGAAATTGAGCCCAGATTTCTTGGTCCGTTTGAAATCCTTAGCAAAATAGGAGCCTACCGTATAGCCCTACCCAGAGTCTGTCCAACCTTCATGATGTTTTCCATGTCTCCAGTTAAGGAAATATCATTCTAGACCCAAGTTATGTACTAGAGCCAGAACATATACAATTAAGAGATGACCTAACGTTTAACTTACCACCCACGAGAATAATTGACCGAGAGTTAAGCGGTTAGAAAAGGTCTGCCCTGGTCAAAGTAGCATGGGGACGAGGTGAAACCGAAAAATTACATGGGAGCTGGAATCAGATATGCAAGCACAGTATAGGCGTTGTTCTATGGTAACGATTTAAAGGCGAAATTCTTTTTAAGGAGGGGAGTAATGTAACGCCCAATTTTTCTGTAATTTTTACTATCATTAGGAATTACCGAATTACCATAGGTAAATATTATATAAAATTTGAGACCAAACAATCCTTAATAAAGGAATATAACATTAGAAGAGAAGTTAGGAGCAATTCGTGCAAGTATTGCAAACCCAAATTTCTGTACGTGTAAAATGACCAAAATGCCCTGAGGTTATTTTACTCAGAAATGAGGATCGTGGCCCCACCCGTCCTCAAGGGGATGTTTTGATAATAATAAGGGATTGTTTGTGTTATGTGTGTTAATAGAGGAGAAGAATAATAATTTTGAGCTCTACGCGAAATGACCAAAACGCCCCTGCGCGTTTTAACCCGAATTGCGTGCCGACCCGAACCTCACTAAAATGTTTTAAAAGGTGTTTTTAAGCCATGATTAACCATTGGTTAAGTTCGGGTGGTCTCGGGCAATTTTTAAGTAAAATGATCGTTTTGCCCTGTCTTTGTGCAGTTTTACAAATTTTGAGATTTTTGATTCGTCTAACGAAACCTAAGCAATATTAGGCTCAAATTAAAGCTTATTAAATTCTAATTATTAATCTAGAGTCAAAATTATTTATTTAAATTGATTAGAACCTAAAATTGCTTTAAACACTCAAATTGCTTACTAATTCACCTAAGCCCTTAACCGTAAATTCTCTAAATTGCATGAATACCTTGCCTACACCTAAATAATACATGGAACACACAAAACCCTCTTCCATGAGGCTGTAATGCACGAAATAATTCAGCCATAATCATTAGAATTATTGCAAGATAATGCACTAAAACAAAATGCCAAAAAATTCCCTAAAACATGGCATAAAACATGCCTTAAACAAGAAATGATTTTCCTCCCTTTGTTCCCCATGAAAAATCTCAAAATTATGCCTCCTCATCTTGTCATACATGAGCTTGAATTCCTCTATAAATAGGCATGCTTGAGGAGCCTTGAAAGCCTTGCTCATAACTTACACAAATTCTAGTTTTAGGAGCACCAAAAGCTTTCTTTCTTCCTCCTCTCCTTGGCCGAAATTTCTTCTCCCATTTTCAAAGAGATTTTCTTTCATTTCACTCAAGGAAACCAAGTCTATTCCTTTCCTTCAAATCAAATTAGGTAGGGAGTTGTTTTTAAGTTTATTTCTATGCTTTGCTAAGTGTTGTTCTTGGTTCAAAATGATGATTTCATGGATTTTCTCTAGTTTTTCCATTTGGTTTTCTTCTTCCTTTTCTTTGAACAATTCGGCCATATGGCCTAGGTGGGACTAAGATGATGGCTTGATGATGAGGACCTTGAGGTGGGTTGTGAATCCATCACAAGTTAGGCCTCTAAAGCTTGAAAGTTCCACTTGATGCAAAACTTTAAAGAATAATATTTTTATGATGTTTTTATGATCTTGAGTTTAGAACTTGAAAGATGTATTTCTCACTTTGTCTTGCTAAGATATATTGGGTTGAATTTATATTTCTCTAAAGTCTTGGAAGAGCTCTAGTAAAGAAATAAAATGAACTTGCATCCATGTTTAAGTTTATGCCTTGCATAACCATGTTTACTTTCTATGTCATCACTAAATTCTTAAGAATGAATAAATGAACTTGCATTCTCATGTTTAAATTTCCAAGCTTGCATTTCATGTTTATATTTCAAGTTGTCACTTAATCTCAAAGATAATAAAGAAGATGCATCTCATATTTATTTTATGCTCTCACTTTATTTTATAATGGCTAAAAGAATCAATGCATGACATGTTTATTTTATGTCATCACCTAAAGATCCTAGAGCTCAAAGACTTGCCCAAGTATCACAAGCAAAGTTGGAACCATGATAATAAAAACTCTAAAGCTTTCTTGAGATTATTGGAGTCAAAAAATTCATTCTTTAAGAAGTCTTGAGTTTGGAGCTTAATAAGAATTCTCTTCTCCCTCTCCTTGTCCTATGCGGATTCCGCGCTAGTTTCTTAAGATTCTCTCTCCCTCCCATTGGTCAATGCGGACTACCGCCACTCTAGTTTCTTGCATCATGTTTATATTTCCAAGTTATCACCTTATAAAGACAAGATTAAAATGGGTTGCATAGCATGTTTATAATTCTAGCTATCACTAAATCTCTAAAGCTCAAGACTTGCTCCTTTTATCTTAAGTGAAAATTCTAATCATGAACATTCTTTCAATGTATAAATCGGCCTCATGATTAAGAGGCTTAAAGTCTTATAATTTCTTTAAAGTTTAACAAAAAGAATTAGTTACTAAAGGAGTTTTGAAGCTTTGCAAAAATTATACGGGAAACTAGTACTTTATGTATACTTGAAATGTGGTTTTATGCAATTATATGAGGTTCATGATTCGACTATTGAGTTTAGTACTACTGTATGATGATGGTTTAATATGTTCAAAGTTGTGATGATTATGATTTATTGCTAAGAGAACGATTCTATGCATGTTAGAAATAAAACTAGCTTCCAAAAGGTAAAAGCAAGATTTCTAGAACTCTAGAGAATGAAATTTGTGCGTTTTATCAGAACCTTTAAGCCCTAAGAACCAAGTACTATTGTGTTTATATAAGGGAGAATGATTCATAATTGGTTTAGTAATTGATTTTAGCACCATAAGGAAAAGGTAATAAGAAAGGGTTAAAAATGCAACTTCTAGCACACGTGAAGCCTTAAATATAACTTGCTACCTATGTTGTCCCATATAGTTTAATAATGTTCTTAAGGCTTATAATTAATGGTAATGATGATAATGAATCCTTTAGATGCATGATTAATTAGTGTGATAATTGAGGTTACCCGATTTTAAAGTTTCGGATGTTTAAGACGGTTTCGGTAAGAATTTATGATGATAGTTCTTTGAAATTTGAAATGATAAGTCTATGAAGTGATTTGATGCTTATTAAGTATTTGATATCATTGAATGATTCCGGGCTTGCATGTTATAGTTCCTGTTGCAAACAATGAGAATGCTTATGCATGAAATAATAAATATTCTTTGTTATTTAAAAATTTACCCTTGTTGCCTGGAAGAAAGTATATTCCTTAAAAGTGTAATTTGGAAAGGTTCTGGCTAGGAAAGACTTGGTATTTAAGCGTGTCCATTTGTGACCCACCTCTCTTTCCTCGGAGTCTTAGGATGCATGATTCCAAGTTGGTATATATATTATTCAGAATAAGACTATAAACGAGAAATGTTATAAATGATTATGAATTGAGAATTGTATTATGATATAACATGCAAAGACTTAAAGGTGACTCAAAATATATGAAATGACCCTTTGGACCCATCAGACTATAGGTGGTGAAAGGTGATCCTGAGAAAATGATCCTTTGGACCTCAAACTATAGGCGGTGAAAAGGTGATTCTTGCCCAGTTCGTTCTCTCAAAACGGTAGAGACCGAATTTTTACTTATCAAAAGGGATAAGTATATGCTGGTGACGACTAGCAAGGTATGAGCTCATAACCTAGATTACTCCCAAAAGGGTGGAGTATAGGGTGGCCCAGGAAAATGATGATGAAAGTAACTTTAAGTCACGTAAGAAACTAAATAAATGCATTATGTGAATATGATGTTCTGCTATGCATAGTATTTTATGAGATGATAATGAGAAATATGATGTTCTACTATGCATAGTATTATGAAATGATGATGAGGAATATGATGTGATTTTATGCATAACTATGTTATTATATATGAAAGGAAAAGTTCATTATAAACATGACATGTTAAGTTTATGATGCATTATAAGACGCATGGTTAAAATCGACGAACCTCGTAAAGTATATTTTGAAACTTAATAAATCAATCTTAGCATACTCACTATTTCATAATAACCCAAGGTTCCTGATGACGATGATGATGACACGATGCATATGAGGTGAATACCCCTGAGATTCTTATAAAAGTTTCTCACTCCCTCTTCTTTATTTCCATCTCGTTTAAGAAAGTGATGGTGATGTTCGTATTGATGCTCTCACCTGGTAGATGTACTTGATTCTGGTGAACCAGCTTATTATCCTTGAGGAACGTCGCTAAACTTTGCATGAGCTTGGATATATCCTATCCTTGGAGTGTTATTACTAGGTGCCATTAATGGATGTCCTTCCATCCATATATTATTTATATTTTGTTAGATTGCCTACACCTAGTCTTATTCTGTTGGTAGGAAAACTATCTATGTGTTATGTAATTATGGATGTTATATGATGGAGCCAATATGATGTGTTTTTCATGCTATATCTTCACGTTATTCGCTTTGTTTCGATTATTTTTCACGTTATGTGCGGCTCACGTTTTCAATTATGTTTAAAAAAAAATGGCTCGTAATTTCACTAAGTATTTTCAAAGTATGATGAAAGAACTGAAGCAAAGAGTAAAGTCTAGTAATTAATTAGATACAACCTAGGTGTATTAGGTTAATTATTAGGGTGTTACAGAATGCGACTCGAGCATATTAGGTTAACAGTTAGGGTGTTACATTTCTTATCTTTTCTAAGGTTGATGTCTCTTCTTCTCTTTGTGCCCTCTTAGCTTTGGACATTTTCCTCATAAGCATGGAGATATCTCGAATCTTCATTTCAGAATCTTCATCAGATTCTTCCTCTTTATTAGAGGTCTAAGCAACTTTCATTGCTTTACCCTTATTTGTTTCTGATGAGATGACCTTAGGGCCATGGACATACTCTTCTTAATAGATTCACAATGAACTTTAGAGAGCACAACCTCATGGGTTTTGAGCGACCCAATGAATACGTCCAAGCCAAGAGTTTGAAGGTCTTTGGCTTTTGTAATGGCTATGAGTTTAGGAGCCCTTTAGGAGACTTCTTATGATTTTTCTAACCATTTCGAGTTAGAATACCTTTTGCCCAATCTCTTCAACTGATTAACAATGTGCATGAACCTTGTGGTTATGTCATCAACACTTTCTTGCTCATTCATCTTGAACATTTCATTGATGGACTAATATGCTGATCTTAGTGTAACATCCCTGTTGCTTTATGGATTGATGATGCCCATAAACCAACACGGTCTTTTCAGCATGCTTTGTCCTCATTCACACGCTTCTTGGAAAACTTCCCAAGAGGTACCTATCCAAAATTACCAAGTCAAGCACGCTAAACGTAACACCCTAATAATTAACCGAATACACCTAGGTTGTATTGATTAATTACTAGACTTTACTCTTTGCTTCAGTTCTTTCATCATACTTTGAAAATACTTAGTGAAATTACGAGCCATTTTTTTAAACATAATTGAAAATGTGAGCCGCACATAATGTGAACAATAATCGAAATAAAATGAATAACGTGCAGATATAGCATGAAAAACACATCATATTGGCTCCATCATATAACATCCATAATTACATAACACATAGATAGTTTGCCTACCAACAGATAGACTAGGTGTAGGCAATCTAACAAAATATAAATAATATATGGATGGAAGGACATCCATTAATGGCACCTAGTAATAACACTCCAAGGATAGGATAAGCTCACGCGCAAAGTTTAGAATACATTCCTCAAGGATAATAAGCTGGTTCACCAGATCAAGTACATCTACCAGGTGAGAGCATGGCAAATCACGAACATCACCATCACTTTCTGAAGACGAGATGGAAAGAAAAGAAGAGGGAGTGAGAAACTTTTATAAGAATCTCAGTAGGGTCCTCACCTCATATGCATCGTGTCATCATCATCGTCCTCAGGAACCTCGGGGTTATTATGAAATAGTGAGCATGCTAAGATTGATTTATTAAGTTTGAAAATATACTTTACCAAGGTTCATCGGTTTTAATCATGCATCTTATAATGCATCATAAACTTAACATGTCATGTTTATAATGAACTTTTCCTTTCATATATAATAACATAGTTATGCATAAAATCACATCATATTCCTCATCATAATTGTATAATACTATGCATAGCAGAACATCATATTTCTCATCATCATCTCATAAATACTATGCATAGCAGAACATCATATTCACATAATGCCTTTACTTAGTTTCTTAGGTGACTTAAAGTTACTTTCATCATCATTTTCTTGGGCCACCCTATACTCCACCCTTTTGGGAGTAATCTAGGTTATGAGCTCATACCTTACTAGTCGTCACTAGCATATACTTATCCCTTTTGATAAGTTAAAGTCCGACTCTACCCTTTTGAAAGAACGGGCTAGGGGGCACCTTTCACCACCTATAGTCTGATGGGTCCAAAGGATCATTTCCTCATAATTTTAAGTCACCATTAAGTCTTTGCATGTTATATCATAATATAACTCTGAATTCATAATCATTAGGATGCATAAACATTCTCATTGTTTGCAACAACAACTATATCATGCAAACTATGAAGTCATTCAATGATATCAAATACTTAATAAGCATCAAATCACTACATAGACTTATCATTTCAAACTTCAAAGAACCATCATCATAAATTCTTCCTGAAAAACTATCTTAAACAGAAACTTTAAATCGTATCTCAATTATCAAACTAATTAATCATGCATCTAAAGGATTCATTATCATCATTACCATTAATTATAAGTCTTAAGAATATTATTAAACTATATGGGACAGCATAGGCAGCAAGTTATATTTAAGGCTTCACGATGTGTAGAAGTTGCATTTTTAACCCTTTCTCGTTACCAGCTTTCCTTATGGTGCTAAAATTAATTACTAAACCAATTATGAATCATTCTCTCTTATCTAAACATAATAGAACCTGGTTCTTAGGGCTGCTAAAGGTTCTGGATAGAATGCATAAATTTCATTTTCTAAAGTTCTAGAAATCTTGCTTTGGATTTTCTGGGAAGCTAGTTTTATTTCTAACATGCATAGAATCGTTCCTCAGCAATAAATCATAATCATCACAACTTTGAACATATTAAACCATCATCATACAGTAGTACTAAACTCAGATAGTCACGAATCATGAACCTCATATAATTGCATAAACCCACATTTCAAGTATACATAAAGTACTAGTTTCCCGTATAATTTTTGCAAAGCTTCAAAACTCCTTTAGCAACTAATTCTTTTTGTTAAAATTTAAAAAAATTATAAGACTTTAAGCCTCCATAATCATGAGGCCGATTTATACATTGAAAGAATGTTCATGATTAGAATTTTCTCTTAAGATAAAAGGAGCAAGTCTTGAGCTTTAGAGATTTAGTGATAGCTAGAATTATAAACATGCTATGCAACCCATTTTAATCTTGTCTTTATAAGGTGATAACTTGGAAATATAAACATGATGCAAGAAACTGGAACGCGTAGTCCAACTCAGAGTTGAAGGAGAAGAGAATCTTAATAAAAGAAAAATAAGAAACGGAGCGGCGTCCGGGCTGAAGGTGAAGGGAGAAGAGAATTCTTATTACATCTTATTAAGCTCCAAACTCAAGACTTCTTAAAGAATGAATTCTTTAACTCCAATAATCTTAAGGAAATTGAAAGTGATACTACCATTTTCCAACTTTGCTTGTGATACTTGGGCAAGTCTTTGAGCTCTAGGATCTTTAGGTGATGACATAAAATAAACATGTCATGCGTTGATTCTTTTAGCCATTATAAAATAAAGTGAGAGCATAAAATAAATATGAGATGCAACCTCTTTATTATCTTTATAGATTAAGTGACAACTTGAAATATAAACATGAAATGCAAGCTTGGAAATTTAAACATGAGATATGCAAGTTCATTTATTTATTCTTGAGAATTTAGTGATGACATTAAAAGTAAACATGGTTATGCAAGGCATAAACTTAGACATGGATGCAAGTTCCTTTTATTTCTTTACTAGAGCTCTTCAAAGACTTTAGAGAAATATAAATTCAACCCAATATATCTTAGCAAGACAAAGTGAAAAATACATCTTTCAAGTTCTAAACTCAAGATCTTTATTTTTACATCATAAAAACATCATTCTTTAAAGTTTTGCATCAAGTGGAATTTTCAAGCTTTAAAGGCCTAACTTGTGATGGATTTACAACCAACACTCAAGGTCCTCATCATCAAGCTATCATCATATTCCTTCTTAGGCCATTTGGCCGAAATCATTAAAGAAAAATAAGGAAAGAAAAGAAATTGTAAAGCTTTAAAAACTAGTGAAACCTTCAAGTTTTAAGGTCTAACTTGTGAATGCTTTGCAACCAACACTCAAGAACCTCATCATCAAACCATGGTCTCATCATAATCTAGGCCATAAGGCTGAAATGTTTTTAAAAGAAAGGGGAAAACAAAATAGAAATTGAAGTTAGAAGAAAGTCCATGAAATCATCATTTTTGAGCTAGAAACATAACTTGTCATAGCATAAAATGAACTTAAAACAACTCCTACCTAATCTTATTTGAAGGAAAGGAAGAGAACTTGGTTTCTTGGAGTGAAATGAAAGAAAATATTCTTGAAAACTTGAAGAAAGAATTCAGCCAAGAGGAGGAGGAAATGAGAGCTTTTGGTGCTTCTAAAACTAGAATTGTGTAAGTTATGATCAAAGGCTTCTAACACCTCTTCAAGCATGCCTATTTATAGAGATTTTGAAGCTCATAAATGGACAAATGAAGGAGGAAGGCTGATGGATTTTCATGGGGAACAAAGGGAGGAAAATCATTCCTTGTTTAAGGCATGTTTTATGCCATGTTTTAGGGAATTTTTGGCATTTTGTTTTAGTGTATCTTTGGGCAATTATTCTGATGCATAATGGCATCAATAATTTCGTCCATTACAGCCCAAGGAGGAGAAATTTGTGTGTTCCATGCATTATTTAGGTGTAGGTAAGGTATTCATGCAATTTAGAGAATTTACGGTTAAGGGCTTAGGTGAATTAGTAAGCAATTTGAGTGTTTTAAAGCAATTTTAGGTTCTAATCAATTTAAATAAATAATTTTGACTCTAGATTAATAATTAGAATTTAATAAGCTTTAATTTGAGCCTAATATTGCTTATGTTTTGCTAGACAAATCAAAAACCTCAAAATTTGCAAAACTCACAAAGGGCAAAATCGTAACTTCACTTAAAAATTGCAGGGCCATCCAAACTTAACCAATGGTCAATCATAGCTTTAAAACACCTTTTAAAACATTTTAGTGAGGTTCGAGCTCAAGTTGGCATGCAAATCGAAGTTAAAACGGGCATGGCGTTTTGGTCATTTCGCGTAAAACTCAAAATTGAGATTCTTCTCCTCTATTAACACACATAACACAAACAATCCCTTATTCTCAAAACATCCCCTTGAGGACGGCCGGGCCCACGATCCTCATTTCTGAGTAAAATAACCTTAGGGGCATTTTGGTCATTTTACACGTAGAAAATTCGGGCTTGCACTTTGCAGAATCGCTCATAACTTCTTTTCTAATGTTATATTCCTCTATTGAGGATTGTTAATCTAAAATTTATATAAGAATTACCTAGGGTAATTCGAATTTAAATGACAGTAAAAGTTGGGGCGTACACTTAACTGTAGTTCTTCGTGATGGGCTATCGAAAAAAATGCATCTTTGTGGCATAGGTAGTACCAATCAATTCATATAAGCCCTCATTAATGTATAGTCCCATACCTC
Source organism: Dalbergia oliveri (assembly GCA_030441495.1). NCBI lineage: Eukaryota > Viridiplantae > Streptophyta > Magnoliopsida > Fabales > Fabaceae > Dalbergia > Dalbergia oliveri. The sequence goes on from JAMLFY010000016.1 coordinate 16,327,868, forward strand.
TACAACTCAGATATCCTTCGTTGGTGTGTAATCGGTTCATTCATGTATCCTGGGCTGGAGGAGGAGCCGCTCCTTGTCTGTGACTTCTCGCATTGCGATAACTCTGCCTTGTCCTTGGGCATTACATGCCCACTAGCTTCCCTTGGTTCGTCCCTAAACTCTGCAAATCCTGGGAAAGTGCAGCTCTGATACCACCTGACACCCCTCCTGCTTTATGGAATGCCAACTTTCCCCACAACCAACACGGGTCTTTCAGCTTCGCTTTGTCCTCACTCACATGTTTCTTGGGAAAACTTCCAGGAGGTCACCCATCCCAAAATTACCCCAAGTCAAGCATGCTTAACTGTGAAGTTCTTTCATGATGGACTACTAAAAGAAAGATGCATTTTTGTGGCATAGGTAGTACCAATCAATTCATATAAGCCCTTAACTGTATAGTCCCATCTCTATGACTCATGACCCTTCTCATTCGGGTGTGTGGTCAGTGCATTCGTGTACCTTCGCTTGGACAGGAGCTACTCTTTGTAGTGCCTTTTCAACAGGCGATAACTCCTTGCCTCGTCCCGGGCATTACATGCCCACCACGCTTCCGCTACGCCATCTTCATCATTGCTCAACTGTTAGATTTTTGAAATTACGACTAATAAAGCTCAAATTAATTTTTAAATAATTTTTAAGGTGTTATATTACCACCCACCTTAAAAAAAAATTTTGCCTTCAAAATTCATTTGAAAACAATGTCAAAAGACAAATTTCATAAATTAAACAAGGTATTCACACACAATTCAAACAATTCAATCAAATCCTAAACGTTCATACCTCGAATTAGATTATTAGATGGTGAGGTCTCTTAGCTTGTAGTGCCCTCTGTGGTGGCTTTTCAACGGGCTTTGGATATCTTCTGGACACTCCTAGATCTTATGCCCGGTTTTCTACAACGATAGCATATGTATTGCCCTCCAAATAAGGTCTCCTCCATGATTGAAAAACCCAAAGCTAGAGTTGTTAAAGCATCAAAATTCCTTTATAAAACTTGTTCTACACTTCAATCCCTACAAATCTAATCGATTGAAATCTCCATTCCTCACCAAACCTTACCTTGTTACCTTACCCTCACTGAGTTAAGAAGGAGTGTGGGTTGATTTGGGGAGCTACGGGGAGCAAGAAGGCAATCTTAGAGCACCTTGGGGGCCAAGGAGCCATTAAGTCACTAAAAGTAGGGTTTTCCTTACCTTTTCTCTTCAAATTTATTCTAATGATTTCTGATTGAGTTAGGTCCAAAATTTTTTATTATATTGGTTGATATTGATGCATGAATTTTTGTGGAGTGTTTGGATGATGTTAAAAATCATTTTTGTCAAAAGGAAATTTGATCTATGCCTGGATTTTCAATTTTTACATAGGTAGCTATTGAACCCGAATTTTTGGTATATTTGTGGGTATTTTCATGAGCTAGAAAAATATATGTTGAAGCTAACATCCTAGGCTAGTTCTATGAATTTTCTTAAGACCTGATTTCGGACTCTTACTTCCTGAAAAAAATCATAAATCAAGGCTATATAGGTGCTACCTGAATTTTTGGTCTTGAAGCTACAAATTTTGCTAATTTTTTTAACATAGCAAATAATTGTTTTTCCTTTGAAATTTTTCCAAAGTGTTGAAAGCATCTTGATGTTCAACTGAATTTTCCTTTGAATTGATTCAATCATTTGCTAAGGTTAAAAATTATGAATTTTGGGTTAACTGAGGTTAAGTGCTCTGACCACCAAATTTGTGTAATTTTTTTTGGCATAGTTAGAGAACTCTTTTTGCTCTGAAATTTTTAGGGAACCTTGTGGACACATTGAAGTGTCTTGGGTAATTTTTATGGCCTCTGAATTGATTTTTTGATGAGTAAATAAATTTGTGATACAAATGTATGAAATTCTCCATTGTGCTGGAAATGCAAAAATCTTTGAATTGATGAACTAATGGCATTTTTGGTTATAGTATGACATAAATACTTGATGTTAATTATTTGGCCATGTGACTTGTGACATATAAATACATGCTAGAGGAAATAAAGAGTGGTTTATGAGGCATGATTAAAATTTCATTGTGAATGAAATGCCTGTTTGTGTTTTATGCATGCATTTAGAAAGGAAAAGAGAATGTATAAACTTAAATTGTACATGTTCTGACATATGCACAAAACAGAAACAAGACTTAGGTTGAATGAGGGAAAGAAATAAAGAGGAACTTCCCAAATATTTTGAGTTGTAGACGTATGGCTAGGAATAGATCTATGTGTGATTCGGAAATGGAAAAAAATGAAGTTCGATAATCACATATAGGAATGAGCTCAATATTGATAAATAGTCTATTTCCCTTGTGTGGTTTGATCCACTATAAATACCATTTGGTATAAACTATCTATTGTGGAGTTGTCCATGGCAAATACCCGTTAGGTATAAACTAAGTCTTTCTTATATTAATGAAAAGAGAAATGCACAAGATTTGATTTCTATGGCTATAAGTGAAACTAGGTCACTTGGGACAATTTCACTACATTTAGCATATGCACAATCATATCATATGAAATCCCTTGATTAGACATACTTACTATGTGTTTGAGTTTCATGATATACGTGCACTAAGTGATTAATTGTAAAAGCCCCCACTTTGGAGGGATGATTTTAGAACTTTAAAATGAACCTTTAGTCTATATTGCATGATCACATTTTCCTAATAAATTGGAAGTGGCTGGGGCGATGACGATGACATTATGATTGTGTAACTGGGAGTTGTCCTCCTGAGAATTGTATAATTCTCACTCCTATGTGTTTGTGTTTCCATACCGCCAGGTTAAGCTGAGGACTATGATGCTCTACACAAAAGAACTCGAACTGCAATAGTGTAGTAGTTAATGCTTTTATTATGTTGTATTTAGTGGAATGGATATGTATGTAACTATTAGAGAAGAGATATGTACTAAAGCTCATAGAGGAGCTTCCTTTTAATAGAATTGCGCTTAGTTATTATACACGTTAATCGAGCTTGCTATAAATACTTAAGAAAGGTCCGCTAAATAATAAGTAACAACTTCGAGTATTATGTCATGACTTAAGGATGGGTTGTACTAGGGACAATGTTACATTATGGTTTAGAGGTGATCCTTAGGGCCTTGAGGAATGGATTGGCTATGCTTCCTAGTAGATGTCATGCATTATAATTTTATATATGTGTATGACATGGTTGGGAATGTTGTGGGTTGTTGCCACACTTAGCTTGGTGTTGAGCCTGATCAACTCAATAATTCTTGTTTGGTGTAAGTAGGCCACCCATCAGTTCTAATAATCAGACAACACATAGTTCACTTCGGTTTCTGATTTTTTTAAAGTATTAGAAGTCCAAATTCAAAGCCCAAGAAAATTTATAGAACTAACCTAGGATATAAGCTTCAACATATATTTTTTCTAGCTCATAAAAATACCACAATTCTCTAGAAAATTCGTGATCAATGGCTGCCTGTGTACAAATAAAAAATCTAGCAGCAAGGTTCAAAATCTCTTTTCACAAAAATGACTTCTAACCTCATCCAAAAACTCCAACAAAATTAACACATCAATATCAATGTATTGTCAACCAATACAATAAAAAATTTTGAATATAACTTAATCAGAAATCATTAGAATAAATTTGAAGAGAAAAGGCAAAGAAAACCTCACTTTGAGTGACCTAATGAATCCTTGGTCCCAAGGTGCTCCAAGATGGCTTTCTTCCACTCCAAAGCTCCCCAAGTCAACTTGAACCCCTTCCTAACTCAGTGAGAGTGAGGTAACAAGGTTAGGTTTGGTGATATGGAGATTTCAATTGGTTAGATTTATAGGGATTAAGGTGTAGAACAAGTTTAGTGAATGAATTTTGGAGCTTTAACAACTCTAGGTTTGTGTTTTTGGGATTAGAAATCAAGATGGAGCTCTTGAAGTTGAAAATGGTGGCTACTCTTCTTTTCCTCTTGCTGGCTGAAATTGTTGTGGCTTGGTGGAGAAGATATGAGCTTGTATATATCTTGTATTTAATGCATGAATATCATAATATATACTTAGATAATTCTTAATCTAAGAAAGTAAAATGGATGGCTAGGATTTAATCTTGGATTCCAAGATCAAATCTTGGCCTTCACGTGTCTTAAGTGGATAAACATTATCCATTTGTGGTGATTAAATTGCCTTTGTGTTAGAAACCGTACACCGAAATTTCACCGAACGGGTAAACGCTACCAATTAAACCAATATTACCCGAAAATTACATGTCCACTTGTTTCTAACCTTATTCCATGTTTTCCTAATTTCTGGCACCTCGGGGTCCAAATCTAGGGTGGCTATCCTGGCGGACAGTGAAGCCTGCAAGGTTAGTATTCACTCCTGCCTGAAATTTTTTTTTTTATAGGTCTATTGGGCCACCCTCATCGTTGGTAAACTATCAAATTTTTGAAATTACGACTAACAAAGATCAAATTAATTTTTAAATAATTTTTTGGGTGTTACACTTAGTTTCCTTTACTTGATCTGTTACTTCATGCAACGTGTAGCCTATCCCAGTTTTCCTTTGCCATTATCATAAGCAATAATTTTTTCATATTCAACTTTGCTTAGTGCACACGTGAATAGATATTTTGCTTTGGAATTCAACAAACTTTAGCTTTATATTGCTCTGTTACCTACTTCTCAAAACTTTCTAGTGGTGGAAGGTGCGTCTTCAGTTCCACAAACCTTTTCTATTGGAATGTAGTCTCCTTCTTAGATGATCTCCCACAAGTTAAGACTTGTGCATTTAATGAATAACTCTTTACGATCTCTAATATGTGTAGTACCCACCATAAAAAATGGTGGTCTATTTCAGGTGCCCTTCTACTATGTGGATGTTTTGTGCTATATATCTTCATGATCTTTATTCTTGGAGTTGTTAGAATGCTCAAACCCTTAGAGGCCTGAACTCTGATACCAATTGTAGGTAGAAAAGTACACGAGAAGAGGGTTGAATCATGATTATCCTTTCTTTTCTTTTCTTTTCTAAAAGCATAAACAATAACTATCAAGTATTAAACTTGTAGAGTAGCGAAAATAGCACTAGTGATGTTAGAAAGTAACTTTCTACACTATGACAAAGATAATAAAAATGTGTATAAGTAGGTTTTAGAAAACATGATATGGCAGGTACAAAGATAAACAAAAGAGAGTTAAGGGAGAAGAAGATCCTCACAAGAGTTTTTATATTGGTTCAACTAACCTACCTACATCCAGTTCTCAACCATCGTTAATTCCACTAAAACTCTTCCTCAACCCGAGAAGGTAGATAGTCTTTAAGTAGCCTTCCCAAGCTCTTACTAGTGACCAGTAGCTCACGCACACATAAGTAGTCTTTGACCAGCCTCCCAAGCTAACACGGTGAGGATTCTCTTTACTATCACAACGTGTAGTCTTTGACTAGTCTCTCCAAGCTAACATCGTGACCAGTAGCTCACCCTACTTTCACATTACAAGTAGTTTTTGCTTAGCCTATCCAAGCTAACTCTACTTACAAAGATTTGTGTTTACATTTGAACACTCAAACTAATCAATACTTAAGTTTTCGTAAGATGAACAATAATAGCCTAAGAAAACTTGAATGACTTCTTTCTAACTATTCTTCCTAGGAAGAATGTATAATATACTGAGAAACGTAGAAAGAAGATTTTTATAGGAAGAAACTGATTATAAGCGGTAATGAACTTTACAAAGAATGAAGGGAATTTCTTAGCATTTAGCACTTTGATCAGCAAAAGTCTCTTATGGTTAAGCATAGCATCTCTATTTATACTCGATTTGCATTTATGACCATTGCCCTTGATGTGTTTTCCAAGTGACATGTGTTTTTTGTGTCTTCGAAATGTAGTTTAGAGGAGTAGCTTAGTTTTGTTAGAGTAGTTGCAAAAGCCATTGTGAAATAGAGATTTCTTGGCCACCTTCAAAAACTACTTTTTACTTTCTTAGCGAGGTTTTTGAACTTTTCTTTAGAAGCTGGGCGGTAACCAAGTTGGCAGAAGAGATGTCACACCGTCCTTGGCTTAACTTTAAATTTGAATTTCAAAATTCCCTCATTTTCCTATAAAGTCCACCGTTTCACTATGAAATGTGCTTTTTGAAGTGCGATAATAGTTTCTTATCTTCTCATTGATCTTCTAGTCTTCAATCAAAGTTTGTAGATGATTATTTTATTTGCTATCATGATGATTGAAGGTGTAGTATACACTTGCTTCAAAGTTGGATTGAAATCTTCACTTGAATTGTACTTTCTAAAGTCACGTGCTACTTTTTGAAGATTCTGAGCTTTAGTTTCTTGTCCTTGAGAATTTTCTTGAATCGTTAAGCATATATACATTCAATCCACAATATATTTTTCACTTTCATTAAGTCCCAAATATCTTTAAATGAAATTAAACACGTTTGCATATGTCATGTGAAAATATTTTCATTTAAGAACCGTGTATGTTAACGCTATAAGCCTCTTTTGTTGCTTTAGAAACTCAAGAAAAAGATTAGTTTTTCTTCAAGATATGTTCTCAAAATTGGTTGTTATCACTCAAAACATATGGCACTTAAGCTTTCTTAAGGGTTTGGAGCTAAAAATCAAGGCTGAGGGAAAATTGGATAAACGCTTCAACAATGACATGAGCGTGCTAGGACTTGTGTCAGAGTGGGCTTTCGACATAGTAGTCTAGCAAATGTAAGGATGACACTGACTATGTGAGTCATGATAAGCCCAATGCTCGTTTCCAACTGGGCTGGTACTTGAGGCTAAACTCTCATTTCCCAGGTGGGGGTGGTCAGCCTGATGTTGGATCTAGTTTTCAAGTTCATTCTAGGCCTCATTGAGTCGGAGGATTATGCAAGCCCCAGCACTTCCATGCATGTTGATGAAATGATGGCCATCATTGAATGACCCTATTGCATCCCAGCGAATTGCGTCGTTGTAGGTCTCCTGACCCCCGTATCGACCCATCTTCTTATTCGTGGACCTATGTAGTCATTTGACATTGTAGGCAATCTTCCAACATCATAGTGGCACAAAGCCATCCTGACCACGTGGCAGTGTCCTAACAGGGTTTAGTAGTAGTAATAGGGTAGGCCCGTGTGTGATTCCATTCGCACGGCCCATACCTGGTGGACATTTATCTTTATTCAGGGCTTGCAGGGTAGGGGGATAGCTATGTATTTATTATTATTTGTATTACATTATTTGAGGACTTTTGTAGTTAGGGACTTATGATATTATGTACTTGTAGATTAATTTCCTGTTATTTGTTAATTATTTACATATTTATGCACTTATGTTTCATTTTTATGGATTTATGCTTTTAGGAATGCTATAAAATAATATGTTTGGTTAATAGATCGATTAACGAAATGTAGAAATAACAGATGATTAAATATAATGTAGAAATACAGTAGATTGACAAACATAATATAAAAATACATAAATACAAATTTGATTAGTCGATTCCTTTTGAGGATTAAGTAGTTCTTCTAAAGGATTAATCATGCAAAGATGGACATGTGCGCCTAGTGTGGCTCTACTACCTACACATCCGAACATACTTCCTGGACCCTGTTTGTCATCATCAACAAGGGGAGATTGTTAGCTCCAAAACAACTTCAAAGCTTTAATGCTTGAGTTTTGAGTGACAATAAAGCAAATTTTGTTGAAATGTTTTGAAGAATGGACTAATGTTTTACTTGAGTTTTTATAATATTCAACATGACCATTCTTGTAAGCATACAAGTTCAATTAATGAGATATTTTTCACAATGTCATGTTTTAACATGATTACAATCTCATTCAAAGAGATTCAAAACTTTAATAATATGAAAGTAGTTCTAAAAGTGAACTTGAGTATGTTAAATACACGAGAAAGGAATTTCAAGTATCAAAACCAATTCAATATTCAAAAAGAAGTTCATGTATTCAAGATATTGCTACATAAATGAAGAAGTACTTTGTTTTCTGAAGCAAGTTGTGAGTCTTCAATCTGATGAGAAGATTCCTATCAAGCTCAGATTGGAGCAATGAAGATCAATGACAAGATTAGAAACTGAAGAAGCATATCAAAAAGCACATATCTAAAGTTCTGCTCACTTTACAGAAATGGAGGAAAAATTCAAAATTCAAATTGAGTTAACTCTCAAAAAGGTTAGAGTGACATCTTACTTTTACACTTGGTCAACTGTCCATCTTCTAGAGAAAGAGTTCATAAACCACATTTAGAAAGCAAAAATTAGTTTTGAAGCTTTACTCAGAAATCACATTTAATAATGGATTCTGATTATGAAAATAGCTGACATAGCCATGCTACTACTCTAGAGGAGGCTCCTAAGGACATAAAAAGAAGATCAACACATGTCAAGAAAAATGAAATTAAGGGACAACGGTTATATTTGAAGATCAAGTACAAAAAGAGGTAACCTTCATATAAGAGAAGAACTTTTGATATAAAAACTTTTACCCAAAACTCTTTGAGAAGCCTTATGCTAATCCCTCTCTTTATTTGAAAGTTTATTACATCATGTAATCAGTTTCCGCAAAAATCTTCTTTTAGCTTTCATTAGATAATATCTTCTTCCTTGGAAGAATTTTTAGAAAGAAGTCATTCAAGTTTTCAGCTCATACACTATTCTGTTCATAGAAAACTTGAGTGTATTTGTAGTTAGAGTATACCAACCTAACCAAACTTGGTACCTTGATCTGAATGATCGTTGTGAGGATAACTTGACGAAGCTAATAAAAAGACTACTTGAAGTGAGAAAATTGGAACTACTCACTAGATATAGCTTGAGAAGGCTATCCAAAGACTATCTTACTTTCTTGGGTTAAGAAAGGGTTGTTAGTGGAACTCAATAAGTTGTTGAGAACTGGATATAGGCAAGGTTGGCAACAGGTATGAAAATTCCTGTGTAATATCTCTCTCTCCTTATCTCTTTTACATTCAACATTTGTGGTTTACTATGCTATACATTTCTAGAAAACATTTTTCAAATAGTTTATGAGTTTTCACTTAGTTAGAAAGTTAAGTAACTTTCTAAACCTTACTAATAAAGATTTCTATTAGCTTCAAGTGAAAACTTGATAAACTTTGTTTAGATTTTCAGAAAATGAAAAGAAGAGCAAAGCACAATTCAACCCTCTTCTCGTGCTATTTTCAACCTACCCTACCTTCTTCATCCAACATAGCTTTGATAGACTTGTTAAGTAAGAAATTATAAGAATGCGTCTTATGGCATCATATGTCGTTAAAGACTTCTAAACAAGAAAGACCATGCTCCCTGTGTCTCCCTCTACCACATCAAATGCAATTGGTAGAATGTTTGAGTTGCTATCCTAGGCAGTTCCATCCAGGCAACTCCCATTAACAAAGTGCCACCATACTTTCCATCTAAATGAGTGTCATTGATTGAAACAAGTCGTTTGCAATATTTGAAAGCTTCTACACATAGGGGAAATGTCCAAAACAACCAATAAACATTACACAGCCACAATCAATAACATCACCACTAGAGTAAAGTTGAGTAATCAACTACACATATGAATCTAACCAAATTGTATGGTTTTATACCATCAGGAAAATTATATACAACGAAATATTAAACCATAGATAATTGAAATATAGGTATACCTAGCATATACAATTATAGACCTTGAAGCCATCTTGGAAGCTCTTTGTAAAACTCTTCCCATCATCATATACATGTAATACCTTGAGTACACATGTCTCTAGAAAATTTTTGTATAGCCTTAAGGTTCCTCGGGACATAGCAGCATTGGTTCATTGCAGTGAGTAGGCAAGTTGACCAGCACCTTTGTATTAGTTAAGCTCGTTGCACTGAAGAGGAAATGATAGCATGGTACCAAAATGACACAATTTTTCTATGAGACACCCACTTCTTTTATAAACCCCATTTTAGGCTCCCCTTGTAACACCTTAATATTTAACCCAACGCCTAGGACGTATTAAGATTAATTATTAGTTATTACTTCCCTTTAAAACTCATTTGTAAAATTACTTAGCGGAAAATACGGGTAAATTTTTTTTTGAAACTTATGAAACAAAATGCGAGCCGTTGTACTACTAACACGAGCGAAACGTAAAGCAGAGGAGAAAATAAATCATGCAATATAAAAGCAATAATGAACACCACAATCATAGGAACAACCATCATGATATTTAAATTACATAGTTTAATACATAACCGAAATATAAAAGACATAAAGTTATACCCATACAAGTGGGAGAGTTGCAGTACAAGAAACATAAAGTAGAAAATAACATAACAAAAAATACAAGGGAAACCCCAAAAGATCAACTCCAGCTATGGCTACCCCTCCCTCAAACTACGATGATGCTGCTCCTCGTTCCTCGAAGGTATATACCCAAAACTGTTGAGCTCCTCTAGTGCGTGCAAATAGAAGGTGGACGACGTGACCTCCTGACGTGGACGCATCTCGCGTCGAGCTAGCCTCCGCACTCACGTATCCTCACTGCCCTCCAATGACCATGGGAACTAAGGGAGATCCTTCCGAAAAGATATGAGAGGGGAATCTTCGACGAGTCGCTCTAAATGCCTCAGGCGAGGAACATACTCGGGTAGCCGCACATCGCCATGCTGAAGTGCGGGCATGCAAGCCTGCTCGTGCGGGGGAGTCCTCTCAAAGATCAAATCATCGCCATAGGGAGAGGTCGGAAAAATGAAGCTGGAGACCAGGAATACAAATGGGTGTCCCATGTATGCAAAAATGCGCACGTACAACGACCCTCAAAATGGTAAGACTGATGATCTCGATCGTAGTGCACCTCCCATATGGATGTGTCAACGAAGATCACGAACGACGCCATTGCCCTGAAGACGTAACGAAAATAGAAACAAAGAGAGGGTGAGAATATTGCTAAAGAATCTCAGTAGGGAAACCTCCTATCCTAATGTCATCGTTACGTTTCCAGGAACCTTGGGTTTATTATGAAAATGTTAAACATGCAAAGGTTCATTATGAGGTTTTTATAAAAGTAATTATGCAAGGTCCGTGTCTTTTATGATGAATCTTAATGCATGTATGCAGCATAGCAAAACATAAATGCATGGTAATACTTTATGCAAGCAAACCAATAAAGCATCTCATCAATCACTAATTCTCATATAAGTGGCATGTACTTCTCATAATCAACTTCTTTCTTTCATAATCAAAATGCTTCACATCTTTTCTCGTTCTCAAACTTGTGACATCATGGTATTAAAAATAGTAACCGACCCCTGATACTAGGCTATGAGCTCATACCTTAACTAGTCGTCACTAGTTCTTACTTATCCTCTTGATAAGCGTATCATAATAAAAAAAAATCTTGACTCCCAGAGTACGGGCAGGGGACCTAAGGAATCACCCATCATGGGACTTTTTCCTTCTCGAAACGCATCAACTGGTTAAGACCAGTGACTTTGTCCACTTTGGAGGCTAATGTTGATGCCCTCATGGTTTTACCTTCTCCTCACCGTAGTAGGAGAAGTACATCTCCTGCGAAACGCATTATCCTGGTTAAGACCAGTGACATTGTCGCTTCGGTATGGCTCCACGACCATACCCCCACTGGTTTCTTTTCTCCTCAGAGGGCGAAATGCGTCTCATGTCACATATAAAAATATTTCTTTTCAAACTTTCTTTCAAGTAGTCCCTTAAATTTGACGGAAATTCGGAGCATAAGAACTCACTTTAATTTCCTCAAATTTGAGTCATACCACATAACTCAAATAACACATGTTGTTCTCACAAAATTTCTCAATCAAGTAAATCTCTTAATCAGGGAGCATACCCTCCTAATTCATTCATATTTTGCATTCTCATGCATCTTAAGCATAGCATAGCATATCACATCATCACAACAACATGTCACAAATACACATATAGTCTCATATTCATGGTATTAACACATTCACATTCATCACGAGTATACCCACTCGGTCTCATTCTCACATCACACCTCCTATCTCATGGTGTCTTATGCTTTAGCCCTTACGGGTCTTAAACTTATGTTTTAATTATTCTAACTTTCATTATGGATCTTTATTTCACCTAAGGGATCATTACCTATAATTTCCTCTAATGTTTATGTTTACTAACATAACCAAACAGCATTACATCACTTTGGGCAGAAAATTATCATATGATTACGGGGTCCTAGAATCTCCATCTTTGACCCTTTCTAAGTTCCGTCTTCGCCTAAGGCTCTATATTCAACTCCTAAACCAATTATGAGGGATTCCTACACATATCCACTAATTATAAACCATTTTTCTTAAGTTCAATTATGCTGGATAGAATTTACAATTTGTGCATCTAAGTGTTCTAGAATTCTCATTTTAAGTCCTTTTTAGTTACTTGTTCTTTCCTAACTTTCCTAAATCGATCCTTGCTTCACTCAAACATAATTTTACACATTTTAACACCATAAAACAGAATTTATATAGTGGCCAAGTACACAAGGCAGAATCCGAAAAGCAAGCATCATATAATCACATAATTCATGATTTAAAAGCATATAAGTTACTAGTTTTCTCTTGGAATCATTTTAGGAACTCAAAACTCCTTTAGAAACCAATTTATCTCATTAATATCATGAAAATACTAGTGAGGTCAGTAGCTAAATTAATTAGTTCATAAAATAGTTTTAAAACATAAAATCTTGTTCATAACATTCTTTAAATACACCTAAGCTTAGAAAAATTCCAAGACATAGGCTATGGACACTTATGATTAGATGAACTCATCTCAAGTCCATCATCATCATCACAAGGCCGAAATGGCTTCCTTGAAATGCCTCCATTTTCTAAAACTTTACTTGTGATACTTGGGCAAGTCTTTGAGCTCTAGGATATTTAAGTGATGACATAAACTTAAACATGCTATGCACTTATTTTATTCTTCATTATAAAATAAAGTGAGAGCATAAAATAAATATGAGATGCAACCTCATTATTATCTTTAAAGATTAAGTGATGACTTGAAATATAAACATGAAATGCAAGCTTGGAAATTTAAACATGATAATGCAAGTTCATTTAGTTATTCTTGAGAGCTTAGTGATGGCATCAAAATAAACATGCTATGCAAGGCATAAACATAAACATGAATGCAACTCATTTTATCTTAACTAGAGCTCTTACAAGACTTTAGAGGAACATTACAACCTTAACCCAATATGTATCTTAACAACATAAAGTGAGCTTTAGAGTTCTTAGCACCAAGTCTTCAAAGAAGCCTTTGGTTTTGAACTTCATCATCAAGCTCAAGAAAATGGACTAAGACATAAACCTCAACACTTATCTAAACAAGCATACAAAGAACTACTCATATTCTTTATTTTATTGCTCATGGGCTTCAATCTAGAGTAAACTCTTAGAACGGCCAACCAACTTTAAGGTTGGCAAGGGTAAGCTTAGAGCTCTTTGAAAACATGTGATTAATTTTCTTAACAAAACTTTTAGTGATCTACTTAACATTTTTATCAAACTTTGTTCAAACAAAGGAAAGAAAATCGAAACCTTGAGGAGGATAAGGAAAGGAAAATGAAACCTTTGAGAAGGAAAAGAAAAGGAAAACTGAAACTTAGCAAGAAAAAGGAAAGAAACCAAGAGCATGTATGGTCCAAGACCAAGTTTTTCAAGCTTTAGAGGTTTCTCACATGGCATCACAAAACCATTATCTTGAAACCTCATCATCAAGCTAAAGTTTTTCACATAAAAAGGCTCCAAGGCCGAAAAAGAAAAAGAAAAGGAAAGGCTTGAAAACCAAGAGAAAACTAGAACTTTTCTTAAAGAAAACAAGTAAAACTTTGAAATAAAACCCCTACCTAAGGAAGTCTTGAAAGAAATGAAGGAAACTTGAGTCTTCAAAGAAATGAGAAGACAAAATCTTCTCTTGGTGAGGATAGGTTCGGCCAAGGGAGAACTCAAGGAAGATGATTTTTCCTTGAGGTTGTAAGCTTGGAAATGGAAAGTTTGAGTGTTTAAGAGGTGGTTTGAGGTGAGGGAGTGGTGGTTTAAGGTTGTTTGTGGTGGATTGAGGTGGTGGAAAGGTTTCTTTGAGGGAGGAAGAAGAAGAGCAAGATGAAGAGAAATTGAGAGCAAATGAGAGAAAATGCAAGAAAGCTTAAACTTGGCAAGGCTTCTAAAGTGTAACCAAGTTCTTCAAGGCTTGGTATTTATAGAAAAATGAAACATTGTGGCTGATTTGGGGAGGAGTGGCCGACGTTTCAAGGCCAAGGAGGAGGAAAATATCTTCAAAAGCTTGTCATTCAAATGCATGGTTGAAGGCATGGCTAGGTATGGTCAAGGTATGGCTTAAGGCATGGTCTTTGGAGTGAAATAAAATCAACATGTGATCTATTTCTAAGGGTATGTATTCTGCCATTTATAGCCCAAGGGAGGAGGATGATTTGTTCATGTAATTGTGGTTTAATGATGTGTTTAGGTGTTTCTTTGATTAAGGTTTTGATTAGGAGTTTGTAAGAAAGTGTTTAGGTGAGGTAATGGTTAATTAAGGTTGTCAAGACTTGATTAGGGAGTGATCTTACTAGATTAACAATTTAAAACTATTTTTTAGTCAAATGAAGGTATGGGCACAATTCCTTAATTTAAGGAATTGGAGAGAGAAAACTATTCAAGATTCCATGACTAGGAATCTTGAATTAAAGATGTAATTAGAGTTTAACCAAGCAATCTTAGGTTCTAATTAACCTTAATAAATTATTTTGACTCTAGATTAATTATCGAAATAAATTAATCTTCGATTAGAGCCTAATATTGCTTAGGTTTGCTTAATTACGTCATTAGACTCACTGTGCACTGTTCTAGGGGCAAAATGGTAATTTTGCACTAAAAGTCGGGACCTCCCAGAACAACTAAACATCAAAAACCACTCATAAACATCATTCCAAACTTTTTGGAAGTTTGGCTCAGCAAACCTTTACCCGCGTAGAACACAGGAGGGTATTTTGGTCATTTTGAGCCGAAAGTTTGGAAAAGATTTTCACCTCCGATATCAAACATAACAGTCATAATCCCCTTCAAACATTGAGTTGACCCATCGAGGATTGCCTGTCAGCCATCCTTTAATTTCGGTAAAAATGACCTCAGGGGCATTTCGGTCATTTATCTCAAACAGAAAATTGGACATTACACCCCTTCCCCAAACCTAAAACCTTATTCTCCAAACACTCTCCCACCCTTTCTCACTCAAATCCACTTCAATCATCTTTTCCCAAGCTTCAAGATAAGTAAATGTTGATAGATTATATCTTCCTTCTTCCTATTCTTTCATGATCTTAGGTCTGGCATTATTATGTTTCTATTTGTTGTCAAGTGGTAATGTTGTTAGGGTTGGTTTAAAGTTACACAGAGATTTTTAGAGATACATATAGATTAATCTTAAGTTTATGGTTGTTATGTCATACATTGGTGCCATCCCCTCTCCCCAGAGCTCCATGCTGTTCGTCCTTCATATTCTTCCCCTCAAGTGAGTGGGTTTAATCTTGTGATCTCTATTTTGATCATTAGAGATATTTCTTTAGATTGTGGCATAAATGCATGATTTTAGAGGCATTTCAAGAGATGAGAGATTGTTGTTGATTTTGCCAAGTTTATGAAATGATGGATTTCATGGAGCATGAAGTATGTGTTTTTAGAAAACTCATGGGACCATTATTGCTAAAATGATTTTTTTGAAGAGCTTGAATATGAATATGACTATATTAGAAATGCTATGATTACCATAATGATTTCAAGTGCAGCATATTTATATGATAGAGCTTAGTTACAAAGTTTTAGAGAAAAGAATTAGTTTTTACGATTTTGAATTAAACGGAGCTATAGAAAAACAAATAGTGAGTTCGAATGTGAACAATTGTTAACCTTAGTACCAAGTTATCCTTAAAGGACAATCTCACCTCATAGTAGAGATAGAACCTAATTAGGTGTCCAGTTGGGTCCTTGTGGAACCCTAGGGATTGAAGAAATTGTTATGTCAGATTTTGTGCATAACTAGAGATCCCTAATTCTCTATTAGTATTGTAATTATGATTCAGAAATTTATGGATTAAATTAATATGTATGTAAATATGAAAATGTTTTAGAGCTTGTTTTATGATGATGATGATGATGGTGATGATGATGATGATTATTATTATTATTTTTATTTCATGCATCTTGTTGTTGTCGTCCCAAGAAGGGGATTATGGATGAGAACTCACTCATTGAGTTTTAGATAATACTCACCTCTCTGCTTTTTTTATTGAGATAGGAGCTGCTGTGGGTCCTTCCTAGCTCCTTGTCCTCCCAGTGTTATAGATATCAATTGGTGAGCTTCACTTCGGAGTGAAGTATCTTTTGTATTTTATAGTATAGAGTGCTCCATTGACATTGCAAGCAAGGTCAAGACTATAGAGTTTTGCATTTTGTTGTCATGATTTAGATTATTTTCTATTTATATGATTATAGTTTTTATAGTTTATTTTGTATAGAGAGCAACTCAATATATTTTGTATCACAAAGATGGATTCAACGTTTGATTATGAATTATTATTTATGATGTTTTTTTTTCAAAGAGAAGAGATCTATATCAAATATAAAATAATGTTTTAGAAATGGATTTCATGATTTATATTAGAGATGGAATTATGATTTAAATAGTTTTATGACTCAAAACTATGCATATTGAGTGACTTAGAGATCACAAGGCTTACGTGAGGATGAATTTCTTTACGGTCAGCTCTCACGCTCCAAAGTCGAGTCATGACAATATGTGAGCAATAACCTTCTATTTAGCCAGCCAAACCTTCCTATATGTTGTCCTGCACAAATGAGCTTCCATGTCTGTTTACAACACCTTTATGGATATTGTTGGATTTGCTTCACTACGGAGCATGCATGACACATGACATTACTTTAACAGAGACAAACTTTGTATTTAACAGAGACAAACTAATGACAAAGACTAAAAGCAAATAATTTCAAATTTTTGGATCAAAACATTTTTTTGGGTCAAAAGAAATTCTTTTATTTTTTAGGACTAAAAGATATTTAAATATTAATTATTTTAATAGAAATATTTTATTAGTTTTTTGATATATAAACAAATGTAAGATTTATATAAAGTATACTAAAAAAAACTAGTATATAAAATTTTAAAATTATTACTTAAATTTTAATTTTTGTGTACATTTTAGTTGTCCGTGTATTTTAGAATATAATCAGGATTGAGGGATTCAGTCTTATCTAAATCCTCTTGGGTAATGTAATGCATAATAAATAAGCTTTTTCATTTTGAAACTTAGCTTAAACGTGAACCATTAAGTTCCATGCATAAACCAAATTGAAATAAATTGTTCCATAAAAATGATTTACTCCAAAGCATGTATTCATGAAATCAAACTAAACTACTCTAGTTTGTGCTGAAATAAAACGTAAATCTATATACTAGTTTAATACATAAGCAAAATAATGCATTATCCGAATCCGTCATACAATTACTTGGAGCACTCTAAAAATTTAATATTCCTAGCTAAGCTTCACTTCGAAGTAAAGCTCACTATAGGGGCAATTCTACTACTAACAAAGAGGTCTCCAAGAGGTTACCGATCAACAGCGTATTTGTAAGGAGAAGTGGGAAAGGTGAGTTAAAAATTCAGTGAGCAAATAGCCACCCCACAACTCACATTGGATAACAAGGAACTACATAATATAATAATAATAATAATACATACATACATACATCATGGACATACAAGTAATTATATAATAAAAACAATATCTACATACATGAAATTCTAATTTTGCTATTAACTAAATAAAATCTAACTTAAGGAAATTAGCTTGACATTCTAAATCATATTCTATAAGCATTCATGTGCATCATGAACATATATTTTTGGGGTTATCCTTGTAAGGCCCATATTCTTTAATATATCTGAGTCATAAAAGCCCACTTCCATGGCCCTTCCCATACTACCTCCATGGCAGCTAAATATGTCGAGGTTAACAACTGTAGATTACCTCCATGGCTATTTGGTGTAATGCCTCGGTTTTCGCTAGTGCTAATTGCCTTAATATCCTTAATGTAATATCTTGATTTTAACCCACATGCAAAATTACTAACATAACCCTAGGTCATTTGTGCATGAGAATAGTTTAATGTTTGATAGGTATTGTATGTGTTTTGGATAGTAACTAGTGTGAAAATCGCAATTCCCAATTTTCCTATAGGCTAAATTACCAAAATGTTCTTAAGGTAATTTAACATTAGATTAAGTGAACTTAACCAAGATCACCCGCGAGTTGGATATATTAATTTACCTGGATATATGATGATTGGACGAGTTTTAGTTAAATATGACATGAAATTATTATTTTACCCATCGTTAGTGCTAATTAAGTTTAATTAAGGTAATTAAAGACATATAGATAATATTAGACTCAAATTAAAGATTATTATTTTTATTAATCAATTTTAGGTCAAAATAATTATTTTGAGTTGACTGAGGCCTTAGAATGATTAATCATGTTTAATCTCATCCTTAATCATAATTAACAAGTTAAAGAGACAAATGGAATAATCATGACATCACAAAAAAAGAGAAGAGACAATATGCTTTTGGTAAGAATACTTTCCTAAAGACTAGGAATTGTGTCTTAAGACCATTTCAAACAAATAATATTTTAACTCAAATTCAATCTAGAAACCTACAAATTAATTATCATTTCAAGTCTTAAAGAATTTCCTTTTTATTCTTGAATTATTTTTAATGCTTGAAAATTCATTTAACCCTAATCTACAACTTAAAAATTCTTAGCCATGCCCTTGCCCCTCCCCCACTACCTCATGGTCTCTCCCTATCTTTTTCACTCTCTAATGTGTTTTTTTTAAGAGTAAAAACATGCACCCACACTTTTGTATTCTCTCATTCTCACCACATTATTCTCCTTTCCACCATCTCCAAAATCTCTCAACCTTTCTTCATCTCCACCATTTTCAAACACAACACAAGCTTGTCTCATGGATATCTTCCTATACACCTAGCTCCCAAATAAAACCAAGACACAACCAACAAAACATAACCCACACTCTCTCTTCTTCTCACTTGGCTACCACCACCACCATAAAGAGAAGATTTTTCTTCTCTTTGTCCTCAAGTGGCTTTATTCTTTAATTTCTTCAAGTATCTAGTCTTTGGGTAGGATTTTATTTTGTGTTCATCCTCTACCTTTCTCTTTTATTTTGATTTTTTGTTTCCAAAAGAGCTTGATGATGAGCTATGTTAATGGGGGTCCAAGTACCCAACAAGAGGCTTTAAAGCTCAAATCATGCCCTTTCAATAGGCTAAAGCTCTTTCCTTTACTCTTTTGTTGAAGTAATATGTTAAAGCTTGATAATTTATGCATGTAAAGTTGAAAAATGAGCTAACTTGCATATTTATTATTTAAATCATCACTTTATATTTCTAATAGCAAGAAAAGCATCATTATATTTTAGAGTAATTTGTATTCACCTCTCTTGAGGTTTAATGTAATTACATTAGGCACTTACTTTATAAACTATCATTAACTTCCTCAGGTTTACTAAATTACATTAACCTCCTTGGAGAATATTTGTTCATTAATTTAAGTGACAAAGAAAATAACATAAATATATAAATAATTATTAATGAAAAATTATAATATTTTGATAATATTTGGCATATATATATATATATTAATTAGAATACCTTTTTTTACCATAATTTACAATTATAAGTTTTGGTTTTATGTGATAAAAAAGTATATTATTCAACTAAATGCGTTAAATATTGCTAAAATATTATAATTTCATAATTAATACTTATGTATATATCGTGTATTTTTTTTTTTTTGCCACTTAAATTCTTGAACTAGTACATACAAGGCATGTTAGTATAATTTTAGTGAACCTCTGGAAGTTCAATGATAGTTTTGCAAAATAGAGGAGTACTAAGTGTAATTACACTAATATTGAGGGAGGTTAGTGTAATTTTCTCTATATTTTAAGTTCATCACTTTATGATTTTAATAGCTAAAAATGAGTTAACTTGCATATTTATATTTCAAGTTTATCACTTTATGTTGCTAATAGCTAAAAATGAGTTAACTTGCTATTTATATTTCAAGTTCTTTACTTTGTGCCTTTAATGTTACAAAATGAGCTAACTTGCATATTTATGTTTCAAGCTCAACACTTTATATTTCTAATGCTCTAAAAAGAATAGTACATTATACTTAACCATAAATTGTCTTTTTGAGATTCCATTATTAAAAGATGCTTCTACTTTGTTCTAAAGCTTAAAGCTTGTCCATTTTTTGTTTGTTTATGTCTCAATGATTAAATAATGTCCCTTTATGATTTTGTAAAGTCCTAATGTTTAAAGTTTGTCTTTTCTTCTTTACTCATGTTTATAAACGTCAATGTTCACTCCTTTGTCCAATCAAAAAAATGTCTGTTCCTTTTTAGTTTCCTATGATTAATAGAGATGTCTTGTCTTTTAATGGGTAAAAGTTTAGCACTTGATGTTCCTACCATGTTTTAAAAAGGACCACTTTGTATTTCGAAACTCTTATGTTTTAAAATGAACAAATGAGTTTAATGCTTTGAAACTTTGCAAAGTTTAAAATAGTCTCTCGCACTAAAAATGTTAAAAATATATGCTTTTTGTCATAATAAGTCTACATGAGTCATTTTGACATTTTAATAAGTAAAGTTTCATGCTTTGGTGATTAATATGGTTGAAATGTTAGTGCATTCCTAGTGGTTAAAGATTGAAGCTTTTGAGTCCTTTACTATAAAAATGAGTTTTTGAATGATTTAGAAAGTGGGTTTTGTTGGAAGATATTTGAAATCTTAAAAATAATGTTTTGAACCTTTAAAATGACTTGGTAACCTTGAAAAGGCATGAAAATTGAGTTTGAGCCTTCTGGTGATCAATTACAAGGTCCTCAAATTGCATTAGGAAAATTCTGACCTTTATAAGTGCTTACATTAAATTAATGTAAGTGATTAGCGGAAGCAAAACTTCATTAGAAGCTTTTGTGCTATCTTAAGTGCTTACATTAAGGAAATGTAAGTGATTATCAGCAGACAAAGTGAGTTAAAAGTTATTTTAACCATTGTAAAGACTATATATTACTTCCTATGTGTCCAAAAACAATTTTTGAGAGTACCAACAACTATGAAACCTATAAAAGTGTGAAATCAATTGTTCTAGTACCCTTATTGTGTTTGACATACACTTAGAATGAGTTTTCTTCAAGCATGAGTCGTTGATAGATGAGGAAATATGCTACAATGTATCGTCTCTTGCATGCTATGCCTACGATTTGGATTATGAAACTATGAATTAGTCGTGGTGCATGCTCTAGTATGTGTGGGACACTTGATGAATTGTTAAACATGTTTTTATTATGCTTTAGCATGTGCATTAGTTAGCCTTATCCTTAAACTTTGGCAATCGGTTAGGATGCATTGACATAAATGAAAGAACATGATTACTATTTATGATTGATGATATGATATTGAGATGCATTGTTGATGTGATATATAGCTTGAAACAAATTTGGGGAAGTTTCATTTACAACCATTATACTATCGAAATTTCATCAAATTTGTATACTAGAATTATTTATGAAAGTCATGAGCATGTGATATTGATAGTTAAGATATTATGATGTTATATGATACTTGCTTATTCATGCATCTCTAAGGAAATGTTAAAGTTAAAAGTGACATAAGATTCACGGTAATGATCATATAAGTAAATCCAGCCATGCTGTAAGGAGATCCAATGATGTAGGTAAAAGATGACATAAAACACACAAAAATGATCTTACCTAAATCCCAGTATGTCGGCAAAGGTGATCTAACGCCCCTAGAACTTGTAACACCCTAATATTTAACCCAACACGCCTAGGACGCATTCAAGTTAATTGTTAGTTATTACCCTTTTGTTTTCAGTTTTAACTTTAAGATTTATAAAAAATTTAGCAAAAATATGGCTAAATTTTTTTTTGAACTTTAAAATCAAAACGTTAGCCGTGCATACAAGAATAAATTACGTCATCCGTCTTGCATATAAGAAAAGAAGAAATAAAACACGTCATAGGTATTCATGAATTACAAATGAAACACAAAATAATGAGTAGAAACATGTCATCATAGATTCATATATATATATATATATATATATATATATGTATATCATAGCATCTATTCACTAAGCAAAGGTTAGGATAAGTACTCATCTATAGAAATTATGAAATGGAAAGCTAAAAACAATCTAGCCAAACCTACGGGTGCGCCTAGTAGATAACCCCTAAATCAAAAAGGCAAAAGAAGGCTATCCTATCCATAAAATATGCATAGGTGCTCCGAGGTCCGTTATCGACTTCTACCGTCTGTTGCTCCTACGAGGGAGGAAGGTAACCAATCCAATGGGCCAGCTCATCGGGTGTGGCAAGACGTTGGGCAAGTTGAACATAGGCACCTCTGCGGTCGGGAGCTCCTTCTTAGACGCAGTCCTTTTATCGCGCGTGACAGGAGCCTCTCCGCCGCTACCACCTCCCATCATAGGAACGGTGGGTAGAACCATCAAGAAAGCTAGGTGGGTGAATCCTGGATGGGTCCAACCATGGCTCCGCTGGGCGAGGTAGTGACCGTGGCACGTAGATGGGGATGTCGCAAATGGCTGAAAGTGCAGGGTGGGATGGGAATTTGCTCTCCACAGACAGACACGCTCAAAGATGAAGACATCGCAAATGGGCAGCAATTGAGAACCTATAGCTATTAACCGAGTGTGCAAAAGGGCATTCCATGAAGACAAAAAGCGAACAGCACATAACCCACGAAATGATAAGTCTGTGAGCAGCATCGAAGTTCCCAAGTGGGAGCATCAACATAGATCATGAAGGTTACCATCTACCTCTGAAGACGAGATAGAAGGAAAGAAAAAGGATGAAAGACTTACATAAGAATCTCAATAGGGTTTTCGCCTCTCAATATGTGTCATCATCTACGTCCTCAGGAACCTTGGGTTTCATTATGAAAATAGTGAGCATATGCATAGGGTTTGTTTATTAGTTTCAAATACCATTAGCCAATGCCCGTACATTTTAGCATGAATCTTAATGCATGAATGCAACATACTAAGTCATGAATGCATGTCGATGCCATAAGCAAGATATCATAGAATCATATTAAGTGGGCATATCATAGGGAATGTAAATTCTTCTAACATGATCTTTCCTCATTATTATTTTAGGTGACTTAAACTTTTTATTCTCTTTTCCATAGGGCCGCCCTAACACTCTCCCCTTTTGAGAGTTCTAGGTTATGAGCTATCTAACTAGTCGTCACTAGTCTATACTTATCCTCTTGATAAGCTAAATTCCCGACTTCCAGAGTACAATTAGGGGGCATAGGTTCACCTTTCATAACCATTAATTCTTGGAGTCTAAAGGATCATTTTTATCTGGATACCCCTCCTAACCATTAATTCCTGGAGTCTAGAAGATTATTTCCGTATGTCTTATATCACTTATTATCTTAGTATATTATGTGAAATGGAAATGTGAGCATGTAATCACAACTTATCATCTAACATATCATGTTCATAATTCTCATAGATCATGCATCTTAATCATTTGTTCATAATCTTATCATGCCACAAAACATCATGTCATTGATCACATGCATCACATTTTTTTGCACATATCCATAAGCATAATATCAATGGTTATCTTATAGCAGTAAACATGCTCTTACCCATTATGCCGAAAATCAAGGACCAGACTAGCTAATGCATATGCCATGCTTAACAGGATATATATATGTATAAAACATACTAGGGATCATCGTTCACATAATTCATAACTTAAGTATGTAGGGTCATCAATCCACATTATCTTGCTTAGAACACACATATTTGTATATTTTGGTCTGGCAATCGATTACAAGAATCCAAAAACTGTTCCGTGTAACACCCTAATATTTAACCTACACGTAGGACGTATTGAGATTAATTATTAGTTATTGCTCTTTTGTTTTATTCTTTAAATTCATTTTTATTAAAATACTTAGCAAAAAATATGGGTAAATTTTTTTTTGAAAACATAAAGCAAACGTAAGCGCATGCTAGCTTAAATGAATGTTAAGCACTATTAAAGTAAACAGTAGGGATATATAAACCATGCATATATACATTTCAAGCACAGAATTCATGAACAGGAACAAACTTATATTACATATCACAAGGAACATAGTTCACAGGATACGAGAATTAAAAGAGACAGAGTTACACCCACACATAATGGGCTAAGCTTTCAGGACATAAGTAAACAAGAAAGAAAATGCAAGAAAGCAAAATACATGGAATCACAAAACATCAAATGTCAGCTACGTTTTCCCCCTAGCCCTAGGAGTGCTCAACCAAAAGTCACCCCTATCAAAAGATGCAGCAGGAAAAGGGATCCTCGTGACAACTCGGACTCCTATGGGTCTTCCATTATGGTCTACTGGTGAACTGATCCCTACGAAAGAGGTACATACCCAATGAACTGGAAGCTCCTGGGCCATATGCAGGTGAAAGGGGACGAACATGGCCTTCGTGGCGCGGACGCATCTCCGGTCATCGGCTAGCCTGGCTAGGTCACTTGTATCCTCTGCCCTTACCCATGTCCATGGGTGCCGGAAGTGCAGACCCTCCGAGTAGATGTGTGTGAAGGAGTCCTTGGATGGGTCGGTCTTTGAACGCCTCATACGGGTATGTACTCGGGGTAGTCACGACCGTCGAAGCTGAAGGGTGAGCACGGCCGAGTCCGCCGCGGGATCGAGAGCGCTCAAAGATGAGATCATCACCATAGGGGATGTGGGGGTGAACCTGAAGCTGGAGACTGGATAAGCAAAAGGGCGTCCCATGTATGCAAAAATACGGATGACAGCGACCCTCGAAGTGTTAAGAGTGGTGGTCCGGGTCGTAGTGCACCTCCCACACTAGCGTGTCAATGAAGACCACGAACATCGCCATCGGCCTCTGAAGACGTAACGAAGAAAGAAAGGTAGGGGGAGTGAGAATCTTGATAAAGAAACTCAGTAGGAAAAACCTCCTATCCTAGTGTCATCGTCTACGTCCTTAGGAACCTCGGGTTTTCTTTATAAAAGTGAACATGCATAAGTTCCAATTTTTAAGGTTCTAAAGTGTGATTTACCAAGGCCCATCCATTTTAGTATGCATCTTGGACATGAATGCAACATACTTTATCATGAAATGCATGTCCATACTATATGCAAGATATAAGTGAGAAAACAACATAATCACATATCTCAACATAACTCATTCTTTATGCTTAAACTTTTATTCTCTTTTCCTTGGCCACCCTACACTCTCCCTTTGAGAGTTCTAGGTTATGAACTCATACCTCATTAGTCATCACTAGTTTAACCTTATTCCTTTTGATAAGTTAAATTCCCAACTTCTAGAGTGCGGTTAGGGGGCATTAGGATCACCTTTCATAACCTTTAATTCAGGAGTCCAAAAGATCACTTCCTATTTGGATCACCTCTCATAACCTTTAATTTGGGAGTCTAGAGGATCATTTCCGTATCTTTTATGTCACCTTTATATTAGCATATCATTTGTGCAATATGAACATGAAATCATAGATTATCATCAAACATATCATGTTAATATGCAAGGCCAAACCGTATCATATACTTTACTTTTGCTCACATTCAACTTTACAATATTTCAAGTAAGATCATAACATGCCATTTCCATTCAACAATGAAATAACTCAAACATGTAAGACCTCAATTCCACATAACTCCTCAAGTATATGGAAAACTATAACATTCTTTAGTAACTAGTCATTTCACATATTCTAACTCTAACTTGTCCTTGTAAATAATTTTTCATCACCTTGGAATAATAACTAATCTTTAGCAGAAATAAAATATATCATTATTTGATAACATATATGTGTTCCAAGAGTCAAAGTTTCTTATGTAAGTTGAATAGCCAGTCTTAGCACTAGGTTAATTTTAGTGATGGCATAATTGTAAACAAGTAATGCAAGCTTCATTTTTAGTCTTGGTATTATAAAGTGATGGCAAGAAAACATAAATATGCTATGCAAAGCTTAAATTTAAATATGAGAATGCAAGCTCTAGTTTTTACATCTTTAAGTTTTAGGTGATGGCTTGAAAAGTAAATACTAGACAAGAATTGTAAACATGAATGCAAATTCAATTCTTATTTTAGTACTCTAGGTCCCTTAGTATTTACTCTAAATCACATTTCAACTTTAAGGTTGAAATAGGTAGGCTTTGAGATTAATCATTTAGGTGATATGAAAATGCAAGCTCTTGTTTTAATCTTTAAGTTTAGGTGATAACTTGGAAAATAAATATGCTAGGCAAGGAAATATAAATATGAATGCAAGTTC
Source organism: Dalbergia oliveri (assembly GCA_030441495.1). Lineage (NCBI taxonomy): Eukaryota > Viridiplantae > Streptophyta > Magnoliopsida > Fabales > Fabaceae > Dalbergia > Dalbergia oliveri. The sequence goes on from JAMLFY010000016.1 coordinate 16,354,426, forward strand.
AATTCTTTATTTTATTGCTCTAGGCCCCTTAGAGATTTTTGCTCTAATCACATTTCAACTTTAAGGTTGAAATAGGCAGGCTTCGAGTTAATTAATTAGATGATAATGAAAACATGAAAGTGCAAGGATTAAATATAAATATGTGATGCAAGGACTTAAATATAGATATGAATGCATTTCTTAAAGTCCTAGGATCAAGATTACCACTTTGACAACATAACATTAACACTTGCTAAAAACTTTCAAAGTGGAACCTTCAAGCTTTAGAGGTCAAATAAATGATGGTTTTGCAACCAACACCCAAAATCCTCATCATCAAGCCATGGTTCCTTCATCATATAGGCCACTAAGGCTGAAATCCAAGAGAAAGAAAAGGAAAGGAAGAAACCGAAATGTAGAGGAAAAAGGAAGATTTCAACATTGTAACATCTAAAACAAAGAAAAGAAAAACAAACTTTAAAACAACTCCCTACCAAAAATGGTTTTTCTTGCAAGAAAGAAAGAAGCTTGGTTCTCAAGATGAGAAGAACAAATCCTCCTTGGTGTTAAAGAGGTTTTCTGTACGTCTCAATTTTACTTTAGAGTACAAATGACCGAAATGCCCTTGAGGTCATTTTTACCCAAAATTAAAGCAGTCGACCGGAGTCCTCGAATGGGTCAACTCAATGTTTAAAGGGGATTATATTTGTTATGTATGATATCGAGGTGAAAATCTCGTTTTCCAAACTTTCGGCTCAAAATGACCAAAATACCTCTGTGTTTTATCTAAAAGGTGCCGTTTAACCCAGAACTTTTCAGAAGTTTGGAATGATGTTTTTGAGTGGTATTTGATATTTAGTCAGACTTGGAGGTCCCTGCAGTTTTAGTGCAAAATTACCATTTTACCCCTAGAACGTGTCCAGTGAGCCTAATAATACAATTAAGCAAACCTAAGCAATATTAGGCTTAATCGAAGATTAATTTATTTCGATAATTAATCTAGAGTCAAAATAATTTATTAAGGTTAATTAGAACCTAAGATTGCTTAGTTAAACTCTAATTGCATTCTTTAATTCAAGATTCCTAGTCATGAAATCTTGAATAGTATTTTCTCTCTCAAATTCCTTAAATTAAGGAATTGTGCCATACCTCATTTGACTAAGAAAATGAATTTTAATTTGTTAATCTAGTAAGATTACCCTAATCAAGTCTTGACAACCTTAATTAGCCAATTACCTCACCTAAACACTTTCTTACAAACTCCTAATCAAAACCTTAATCAAAGAAACACCTAAACACATCCTTAAACCACAATTACATGAACAAAATCCCATCCCCCTTGGCTAATATGCTGGCCGAAAATCCCCCCTCCCCCCAAAATGGTGTCACATGTTGATTTTGTTGCTCCAAGCCCATGCCTTAAACCATACCCAAACCCATACCTCACCATACCTTGCCCATGCTTTCCACCATACCAATCAAAGAGATATTTCTTCTCTCCTTCTTCCTCAAAGTGATCGCCACTCTCCCTCCTTCAAGGCCATCCATGAGCTCTCAATCTTCTATAAATACACTAGCTTGAAAGCCCTTAGGATCTTTTACACACTTGAGCAAACTTCAAGCTTTCTTTCCAAGACTCAAAGAACCTTTTTTTCCTCCTCCTTGGCTGAGTTTTCATCAAGTTTCCAAGAAGGATTTCTTCTCTTTTCCTCTCAAGAAACAAAGCTTTCCTTCCTCTCTTCAAGACTTCTTTAGGTAGGGGTTTATTTTCCAAGTTTTGTGTGCTTCCTTTAAGGAAAGTTCTAGTTTTTCTCTTGGTTTTCTAAGTTCTTCTTCCTTCCGGCCTTGGAGCCTATTCATAGAAGAAACCTTGGCTTGATGATGAGGTTTCAAGATAATGGTCTTGTGATGTCATGTGAGAAACCTCTAAAGTTTGAAAAACTTGGTCTTGGACCATACATGATTTCGATTTTTCCTTTCCTTCTTTCCTCTCAAGATTTTGGTTTTATTCCCTTCATTATGTAAGTTTTGATAATAATGTTGAGAAGATCACTAAAAGTTTTGTTAAGAAAATTAATCATATGTTTTCAAAAAGCTCTAAGCTTACCCTTGCCAACCTTAAAGTTGGTCGGCCGTTCTAAGAGTTTTACTCTAGATTGAAGCCCATGAGCAATAAAATAAAGAATATGACTTAGTTCTTTTGTGTTTGTTTAGTTAAAGTGTTGTATTCTTGTTTTATCTATTTCTTGAGCTTGATGATGAAGTTCAAAATCAAAGTCTCCTTTGAAGACTTGGTGTAAGAACTCTAAAGCTCATCTCCCATTAAGATACATGTTGGGTTAAGGTTTTGATGTTCCTCTAAAGTCTTGTAGGAGCTCTAGTTAAGATAAAACAAGTTGCATTCATGTTTAAGTTATGTCTTGCATCTCATGTTTATTTTGATGTCATCACTAATCTCATAAGAATAAAGGAACTTGCATTATCATGTTTAAATTCTCAAGCTTGCATTTCATGTTTACATTTCAAGTCATCACTTAATCTTTAAAGATAATAAGGAGGTTGCATCTCATATTTATTTTATGCTCTCACTTTACTTTCTAATGAAGAGTAAAATGAAGTGCATATCATGTTTAAGATTATGTTATCACCTAAATACTCTAGAGCTTAAAGACTTACCCTAAGTATCTTTAAATGGAAATTTTAACCATGATAAGTGAATGTGTTTTAGTTACGATACAATGATTATTTTGATTTTGTAAAATGTGAGAATGATTTCAAGAAATGTTGGAAAAATATTTTATGAGGTCTCAAGGTGTTTAAATAGTTTGCATGTGTCAAAAATCATATTTTCTCAATTATGGAGGTCTTAGTAATCGATTAAGCTTACTGAATCGATTATAAGCGATTTTGAAGGGTTTTTTGTTCTGGTAGTCGATTACCAACAATGTAATCAATTAACAAGGTTGTTCTTCAGGCCAAAACTGGTCTTTAAAACCCTGTAATGACTCCAGCGTGTAATTGGTTACTCCTGATGTTCTTCATTCCCGAAAAGTTTAGCCCTAAGTAATTGATTACCATCTTATGTAATCAGTTACCCGTTGTCCTTCTAACCCAGAACAAAATTTAGCTCTGGTAATTAATTACAAGCACATAATCAATTACCAGAACACCCTTTTTGCTCCTAAATTGTTCTAGAGAAACTATAACTCATATGCACTTATAACATGATTGTATGCGATTATGTGTGATATACACTCTTGGTTTCTATTTTGTTGCTTGGCCACTGGATAATTCTGTTTTATGGTGTTAAAATGTGTAAAATTATGTTTGAGTGAAGCAAGGATCAATTTAGGGAAGTTAGAAAAGAATAAGTAACTTAAAGGATTAAATGAGACTAGAACATTAAATGATACATGAATTTCTCTGTTCCAGCATGATTAATTCAAGAATAAATGGTTCATAATCAGTAAAACATGTATAAAAACCTTTATAAATGATTAGGTATTATTTACAAAGTTTAAGGTGATGATAAGGACTAAAAACGTAATTCTAGCACACTTAGACATGGTAATATGAAATCATGTTCCAGCATAGTTAG